>LUCM01009947.1:61654-142178 GCA_008360955.1 Fasciolopsis buskii
GATGCCACTTCCATCTCTTCGGCCAACTTAACCGACCAGCTTTCGCGGTCATTCCTAAGGCTTGTAGTCAACTGACGGTGCAACTGTCCACGCATCTTGTTCACTTCCTTGTAGTTAGGCAGCTCGCGTTTTTGCTCCATTAGGCTCAGCGATGCTTGAGAGATCCAGTGTCTTTGATGAACGCTAAATCTAGGACCACAGGCCAAAACTGCTGCCAAATGCATAGCCTGTTTAATTTGATCCCACTGATCGTCTACACTGCCACTGGTCGCAGTTCTTAGTTCCTCGGATAGTTTCTGTTCGTAGCTGTTGCGAACAGCCGAATCAGACAAACGTTCGACAGCCCATCAGATTTGTGGCCTGCGTCGATGGTCATTCAGCTGCAGCAAAGATCGCATTAAAACAGTGCTTCTTGCATTGTCGAGTGGATTATGCCTAGAGTGGACGGCCATGATAACTATCTCTGAAGTTGGGAAATTGCCATGCAAGCACTTTACTTCTGCCGGCTGTTAGTGTTTGACCAAGCACAAACTTGGAGACCAAGGTTCTGATGTATGCTTTTTGCCCTCTTGCATACCGTTTCGGCTGAAACTGCCCCCTCAGGGTGAACTGTCCGGCCCAACAGTTGCTCTTCAAACCATAGACATCCTTATTTGGTTGGATGGCTGCTAGAAGTGGCTCTCGACAGTGTGGATTCCCTAGGTTAGCATGCACACGGCATTGCCCTCGTGCCTGTCTGCTGGTTCTTTTGACTACTTAGGTCTAAATAAGTGCCTGAGCACTTAGTGTACCAGCCTAAAACCGTCATTTACTTGCTGTCGCAGTTTTCTTTCTCTTGATTTGGTCTCTTCGAGTTGGCTTCAGGCCAGCGTTGGTTACTAAGCTTCTGTGTTTTCCGACGCTAGTTCCCGTCGTCCTGTATATCGTGCTTGGTTATTGTCGCTTTTGCTCCCAGGACATCCAGGTCAACGTTATTAGTGCTTAGTTGCTCTTCTAGCCGCTCTTTTGTCTCCTAAATGCCTTCTAGTTGGTACATTAACATTGACGCTATGGGGCGCTGTTTTGTTGTGTTTCTTACGGTTAGTTACCGAGGGAATCTAGCTGCACCCTGTATATTTCTTCTCAATCTGTAAAGATCCTTATTAGACCCATAGTATTATTATTATTATTAGTGCGAATATTATGGGCGATGGAGCCATGGGCGGTGCCCATATGTCGCAGCATATTCCGTTACATACCCCTTGTGGCTTTGCCACATTGACCATTTGGAGTCAAAGTTGAGTCCGCAGTATTGACTTGGCATGCTCATCATCACTTTTTTCTCTAGAATGCAGATAAATGTATGTGGCGGACAATCGTAACATCTTAGGGAGGTTACAGAAAGTGATTTTGTAGCTGATGAAATAACATCGAAGGAAAGCTAACAAAATTCTACTGAGGTATTCCACCGGTTTACTGACTGGAAATTGTACCACAGAAGTGAGACCAGCTTGGTTCATCTGGTACGGTCGCGAATTCAATTATCGAATGCTCATGAACATTCTGGATGTAACGTTTCTCTCTAACGGTTATAGGAGTATTTGGATCATTTTCCTCACACGCGCACTTCTCACCAAGAACGATAATGTTTACAACTAGTATACAGTCCAGCATCCTTATAGGTTCAGGCGACCCATGGCTCGTCCGCAAGACCTGTTGCTTTATTGACGTTACTCGGTATGTTTCTGTTTTGGTCGACGGTGGTGTACCGTATCTCAAATCCCGGGTAACGTCAGGCTAATAATACCTATTTTTCGTCGTATACTAGATGCAGACTGCCGTCATATGACTAATTCAGTCTTTGTGCGTCTCCCCTTATTTTTCCTGTGCTATTTCGCGCTGGCCACGGCTTATTGCGAAGATTTAAAAAGTAACCTCAGAATTAGTCGCTATTGATGTCTTTTGATTTGCGGTGGTTTTCGTACCTCATGTATGCGCTTCCCCCTTACTTACAGATAATACAGTCCCAGATGCATTTTCTTGACATTTTGGTGACGAAAATTCTTGGATGGACACGAATTGGTAGCAATCCAAGTTCGGGGTCAGCCACACTCGACGACACGTTCGATGATCTTGTTTCCGTCCGCTTATTTGCGTCGCCCTCTGGATCCTAGTAAGTCTAAGCTTTTTTCCTGTGTGGAATTGCGGAAACGTGCACCTCAAAATTGATTTTATACATTGGGAACATATCAAAAAAGCTCTGCACTCATCGGCGACTGCGTGTGAACCTCAGAAACGGTGGTTGTCATCGACTCCAGCTGCTCTGTTAGTTGTTCGCAGACCGGCCTCTCTGGCTGCCACATGCAATGAGACGCATAAATCATTGAGAAGTCAGCTAACCAAGAGCATAAGAAATGACCGCGAGCACCTTTGGATAGGGAAATGTAGGGGAATGGAAAGAGCTGCAGTTATCAGCAATAGTCGCGATCTTTACCGACTTATTAGGAATACGTGTCCATGAGTGCCGAGCGTAAGCGAGGTTATTAAATAATCCGACGGCACGCTGATTCATTCTTAGGAGCGTCGGCTGGCCAAAGCCGAAGCTAAATTCATACCTTTGCTCCAAGTTATATATATATATATATATATATATTCAGCTTACAATGCTCAGCTTGAACGCAACAGTCACTGCTCACAAACCGTTAGTTTGTCATGCGTACATCTTGTTGGTTATACACAATTAGTGGCTTGCGTCGAAATGTTATTCTAGACATCAGGACAGAGAACGTTTGACTAACGTGACGCGACTAAAAAAATCTTTGTCCTACTAACTCACGTCTGGTTGAAGTCTTCTGATGTGGTACTTGCATTTTTTCGTTGTCTTCCGTACCATTAGATTTCGTGGGTTCACCGAGGATTTGCGCTGCAACGGAAATTTGAACTGCTTGCTTCGATCACACTATTTCTTTGGCCTATTTCGCATCAGACCACCCTTCAATTTTTTTCAATGTTATCGTATTCCGAAACCAAATGGGCTGTTCCATCATATTTAATGCCTATTACAGTAGATCAAGATCACGAAGAGTATTCACATGAAATTAATATATGGGACCATATGTTAAACAATAGTAATTTCCAAACGAACTATATTAGCCTTTTGACCTTGCTTTTCAAAACACCTTCCCAGCTTGGCGTGCATTCGGGCAAGTGTAACGACGGGCTTGCGGCTGTTCATCTCCAAACTTACTCCTCATCAAATAGAAGTGGGTCAGTTATTCTCGGTGGAACCGACGGATTTCTGCGCAAAGGATGTGCACATACCTGGAGGACCATTTCGTGAAATCAGGCTTTCAGATGTGCGAAGTGGATCACATGCGGTGGCACAAATCGAGGCTATTCTGACAGTGCTCCCTTGACTCCTTATTAGACACGTCGTGTGACACTGGATTTGTATCATATCTCTCATATTCTCTCAGTTACTCTCTCCTGAGTCAGTATATAAATGACTTTTTTCTTGTTGTTTCTATTGTGGATCTCAAACCGTGCATTTAAAGATCATTTTCCATCTCCCGAAAGTCATGGAAGCAGATTTGTCATAATTATTACTCCAGTCTAACCAAAAAGTTCAGTCTGGTTACTGTTTGTTGTTCGGTTTCCGCTGGTAATTTATTACCTAACTTAAACAATGATTTAGCAAAATATTATGCAGAAGGGAAAGTAGCAGTACGTCAGTATGTACAGAGTGAAGCAAACGGCAATGAGTACATGCATTTATCTCGCACGCGCATATTGTTCATTTCGGCCAGCTGAAAATGATTCTAATTATCCTGAGAACTAATCAACAATGTCTCCAACCGAGAATTATTCACTGGTTTACTCCATGAAATTCATAAACTTGAATGCCTCACCATCTTTTTATAGCGGGACACATCTCGGCAAGCGTATGTTCACATTGTTTTTCTATGGTAGCTTGCTTATTTGCACTCTCTTGCGAACAAATCAGTTTTCCTGATAGGATGACTTAGGTCTCCAGATTGGGGTTCACAAGAGCCACCCACGAAATGGTTGCAGATAGTAGGCAGCGCGGATACGTTTTGAAATAAATGATTTAGCTCCGTTGGAGATCATTTTTCTAACTAGTTGTTTGCTCCAACCCAAATCCGTATTGGCCATAATCGGAGGGCATCCAATGACTACTGGGCTGCCGTTAAACTAAACACAATAATAACAGTGTGGGGAAGCAACCTATTCTCTTTTTGGAAGTCATATCTAAACTTCGTTGCGCTGTGCACATAGTTATGCGCATGAAATTTATGGATGGCAAAATTCTTATGTGAACTTCACTCTCTATCGATTCGAGAGATACTATGCTTTAGTTAATTTTTTGGGACGCATAAAAATGTTGGCTTGTGTTGATTACGTTTTTCTTTGAATATGAGAAATGTTTGCATTCGTATATATACAACCAATGTTGAACAACGTGGTCAGCAGAACATGCAATTCTTGTTGTTCTTGCCGCACACTACTGTTCATGTCGTACCAACCAAAATTCCCTTGTGAAAAGATATACAAGGTAGCTGTAGTACTTGGTGTGCAAGCAGATGTTGCTCTCTTTTTTCATCAGTCGATGAAGTTGTGTGGATGTATTTCTGTTTGTGTGTGTGTGTGTGTGTTAGTTCGTGTCAGCTTGCCAGTACGGTTGTGATTTAGGGGCGAAAATTAACACCTGTGTGCATAAAACTGCACGAGTCGAAGAGGCACTTAATGAATTCAATCATCAATAAACGGTATGAATATCTAACGAAAAGAGCATGCAATGGATGGCTCTAGAAGTCTGTTGTCAACAAAACAGTTCTTGGTTTTTGCTTCATGTCTATCCGCATCAGTTTTCAGTCTTGTATACAACTTCCACCAATCAGATAAGGACATTTATTCCTTGAAGCTGAGAGAACGACTTTTCTTTGATTGTTGTGACGTCGAGGACCATTGGTCGCTTCGTTCATTTGGACTAGTGACCGTTAGTAGACTGGTCTTTGATGGTACCTTTCGTTCTCGTTCCAATGATGCAAAAATATCCTTCGATGTGGGTATTTTAATGGGCTCTTCAGAGGCAGTCGATGAAGTGCGCGTCAGTTTTACTTGGGGCATTTTTAGGCGAATTGGTGATCGTGTTGGACTACTAGTGTAAGTCCTGAGAGTTTTTCTCTCAGCCATGTCTTCCAAGCGGTCCATGACGCGACTTAATAGTGTTTCCATTTGATTCAGTCGCTGTTCCATGCGGTTCACCATATTGGGTATTTCTTGGTATCGGTTCTGATCTGTCGTTTCCATGTTGGTCGGCGTGGCTTGTATCATAGATAGTGGTCTATTTGTGTTATGTCCATTGCCTAGAACCTGTCGACGATCCTGAAGGGCAAAACTTTGCAACAGAATAAATTTGAGCACTGCATCCAGCTCCCACTTGTCTGAAGCAATCGTACTTACGCTGCCCATCACTTCTTGCAGGCGTCGAGTGTTGCGGAGTCGCACACGGATTGCTGTCGAAGCGCGCTTTTTCCGCTTTCCTCCTTGAATTTTGCTTTGTTCCGCATCTGAAGAGTCTGATTGGTCGTCCACATGCGAAGGCATATGTGGTTTATGTTGCTTTCTCGTGCAGCGTTGTCTTCTGATCCAACCGTGACAGTGATACACGATACAATGTGTGATCTCGTATAGGACACAAAGCACATTGAATGGAGGAGGCAGAATTGTTCGTTCGCTGTATTCTTTCACCATCTTGTAACGGCCAGCCAGCCAAAGTGAAGTAGCCTTCTGATCTATGCGAGATACCGTGTTGCTGAACAACGCGATAAGTAGATTGATCAGAATTATGTTTACAATGCCGGTGTATAGGACTAAGACAAAATAGATGACCGCATGGAACCCCGTCTCGCTTCCACAATACAAGTTTCCTTCACATGTTTCCTCTTCGAGAACAATACTAACCTCAAATATACTATAAAAAGCACGCCGGAATAATTCACCAAATGACTGGAGCAAGTTCAAGCGTTGGTCGTCTCTCTGTCTCAGGTAGCCTCGCAATTTAGCGTTGCTTCTTTGAACCGGAGTTTCGTAAAAACTGTTCGGATAGATGAGACCCTGAAACCAAACTCCATATGAACAGATAAATATAGCGAATACAATCAGTAGGGGCACTAAGTCCTTTCGAAGCATATCGGCCATCATTTTTAAACGAGGACCGATAATTTGTGAAATTGAAGTTATGTACAAGGTTCTCATATAGAATAAATTCAATCCGAGCATGTATAAATTTCGCGTAGAATAAAGTAGTGGGTCGTGAGCTTCTTTGTACTTCGATAGGTAGACCTTGTGTGCGCCCATACGGATGCAAAATCCCACGCTGGTTAATCCGATTGCCAGTAGATCAATCCAGTTCCACCCATCTTTCCAGTATTCTCGTAGTCCGTCACGCAGTCCCTCAAGGATGATCTGACGTAGCTCCTCAATTGCATATCCAGCCACGTAACTTAATGCGACCAATTCTGGGGTGGTTAATTGCGTGTGCAAACTGTAGACGCATACGACCGAGAAAAAAAGCAAAAAGAACAAGTGGAACAGACTATGAAGACAAAATTTCATTGATGGTGACCTATAAACACCAGTTAAGAAGTACCAGCGAGGCGACGAATGCCAACCGTCACGGCCAACTACTCTGTCGTACACGGTAAGGATGGGTTCTGGAGTTTGAATATTGGGCATGGCTTGCATACTTTGGTCATCTGACGCCCGTGATCGCCATGGGTTAGGCCTTTGTATGTGGGGGATCGATTGGAAGCGAGACATTTTCTTATTCGCAGTTGGGCCAGAAATCGAGGATGGTGGAGTACCACCCGGTCCAATCATAATGCTGTTTTTTTCTATCACCAGGGAGCTATTTCTCCCAGTGCCGTATGATTTTACGCTCCTACTTGTCGCGTTACCGGTAGATGTATGTGAAGCCAGTTCTTTTCGTGCCTTATAATCCAAGTAAATTATACCGGTGAAAGGGATAATTCGACTAGACCAACGAGCCCAATTGGGTAGGTGGATCAACACTCCCAGCCACCGTTCATCCAGGACGCGCTGACAACACGGCAGACTCAACAGTTCGTTGCATTTCGCTCTGGCAAACAAGTCGATCAGAGATAGGTCACCAAATGTGCGTAGTGGGACAGTGAGCATTTGGCGGCAGATCATTTTCTCCGGGGTGTTGTCCTTCAAGGAAACCAAATTTAGCACGTCCACTGCAATCGCCTCGATACGCTCGGTGAATCGTTCCAGTTCGGAAATGACCTAGGCAGTTTGGGGTATCAAAGTTGGCATAAGTGATAGTGAGTTACTAATATTGGAGTAGGGCTTCGAATGCCTGGGTGCATTTCAATATTCAGTAAAAAAAATCGTAAGGCAATTGTGTCCAATTCTTTCCAACACTTTGTTTCATAGCACAATGATTGAATAACTGCAAGGTTCCCCGTCTCTTTATTAAGTATTTTCTTCGTTCCTTAGATTTTTAACCTTATTTTCAATTCAGAATTTATCGCTGCAATCACCTCGCTAAATAACTGTGATAACACTTTGGTGAAAATAATCTGACATCCATATATCTAACCCCGGCCCCAGATGTTTTCGCCCCTGGATGCCAGTCTCAACCTGATATGTATTGAGTTTAAAACTAAGCGAGCACATTCTTTTGCATTTTTTTCAGTACCCAGCCTTCATCGTCGAACATATATTTCCTTCCGATTACCATCACAAATAAATCCAAATCGAAGACCACAGGATATGTCCAGAAAATGGTGAAACACGACAAATGGTGGATGGGAAAATCCTTGCTTCATAGTGCATTCATATACGATTCGAAATATGGAATGGGCCTACAGAAAATCTAATAGTGTAGATTCTAAGTTAGCCTCCTTTCTCTTTTGTTCATCAACATCGAATCGTCTTTCGCGTGGTCAAAAATTTGATTCTTCTGTGGTCTAGATGTAGCGCTGAATCAACTTTATTCCGCACTTTGTATGACGTCCTTGTTTTGCTCTGCACTTACAATGATCAAGCTACTCAGCGGGGTTTGATAATGCGTCTCTGATAGTTATGGACTACTCGGTTTACAACTGTTTCACGAAACTTCATCCCACGTTGATCCCAAGACAGAAAACTCAAGAAGCTAACCGATCCACGTTTTTATTCCGAACAATCTGACTTTTTTGCGGTTGTTTTAAATGGTATTGCCTGCACTGTCATAGAGTGTGATTAAGAGATGTGTAAAAAAGCTCCAACACAGCGAGTATTCGGTAACCGAAATCGGATTCACATTTCACTACGCCAAACATCTATCTGTTCTGTCTTCGCCGTCTTCATTTATATGTCCGGTAATAGTTGTCGTTTGAGATGAAGTGTAAATTAATTCTTATAAACGAATTCCCGATCTCTCTCCCTTTATCTCTTAGTGGCGATTTCTTGGATAAATATTACCAACCAAAACGAGTAAATGTGAGAGACATTAAGTTGTCATCAATAGTTAAAACCGAAATTAACATCTTAACATTAGATTCCGCTTCCTAAATATTGACAAGTTAAAGACTGTCAACCGTCACTAGGTGTATTTACCTCCAAGGGCAATACAGAATCTGATTTTCTATCACTCATCAACTCGAATTAAATGGATTATGTTGCATGTACGTTATTGTACAAATTTCCATAGTGAGCCGCGGTACTCCGTGGAGAATTATCCTGACAGGTTTGTTACTTTGAACCGGCCTACTGTTCTGCCTGGGTTCAGAAGAACAAGAGTAAAATGATTGATTTTATCTCCTATTTGCAGAGCTGTCAGAATGGAGTACTAATGACAGACTAAATGAACGTTACAAATAAGGACACAGACTGGCAGAATCATGCAGCTTGTATTCCGTTAGGTTTATTTGCAATTTCCTATCACGCATTTCAACCAAGACAAGGCGCAGACGAAATCAGTGAGATTTTTAAGTCTATCCGATGCTATTTCAAAGTCACTCCGATTAAGCGAAGCGTTTACGATGAGATCAAGAGAAAGTTAGTAGACCAATCGTCTTGTCGGCCCTACCTTGATAAAAATCTGAACTACGGGGCAACTTCGTTGGATACGTAATGTTTGTCCTGCTGGTCTGTTTCATCCGACGAAATGTGCCGTGAATTCTAACAATACATGAATCGCGAATTTGCTTTGCCGCATTTCTTCTTATCGTCCATAATAAAGATTTACTAAAACAACGAACGTGAAACAAAGAAATTGAACGAATTACTTGATTCTGTTTTAGATAACTGATTTGTAAAATGTAGTCAGCGACTTTTTCTGGATGGATGTATACCGCTAAAATGCCTCCGGAGAATAACTGATCAGGAATTGTTGGGTAAAGTAGGGCACCGAAATGACCTGGTCTTCTGATATGGGTGGTCAAACAAGCTAGGTTCCCATCTAAATCAGCACTAAATCAGAAATTTCCCAAGTGGGTTCTCACTTGCGCTTTGATGACTCGGTTTAAGGGCGAAACATTTTACTTTTGAATTGCAGATCGTCCCTCGTTAAAATAAGACTACCATGTAGTACTACTGTGACCGTTTAACGGTTATTTATATTTTATTTCCGAATAGTTCAGTCAAGTTATGTGAGAGACATGACAGCTGACATTGATGAGTCTCTATGCAGCAAGCACTACTCCCTTCACTTCAGTCATCCTCATACTAATTCAACGTTTTTCCGACTTCAATTAATAATATCTCTGGTCGCTAATCATCAAAATTATTCTTAGTTACCTAAGTACCGTGTCCCGGAGAACTTGATAGTGATACTTCATTTATAAATACCACTGATTGGTCTGAATTCATACACAAGGACAGCGTAAACTATGTATGCTGTAACAAACAGTGATTGATGAAAACTCAAAAGCACAGGAGGAGAATGAAAAACCTATCATATCTTTCAGGGTCTAGCTCTTTTTAAGTAACGACCATGCAGGACTGCTGAAATATTTTGAAACTTTGCAGCTGCTTGATTCCCATATTTGTATTGCAAATCCTACCGTCAGACGATTCATCTATTTCGCTGTACTACATATATCACCTATAACCAAGGTGAACTCGTCGTACACTCCCAGGAATTATGTCGCTTATCGATACACTTCGGTATTTTTGGTTCGATGCTGCTGGATTCTGCAACACTGTTGCCTTTGATGGCGTCTCTGTTTGACCTGCCAGGCCAAATTATTCTTGGGTATTGTCTGATACTGTTCAGTTTCAGTCGCGCATGGTGCTGATTGAACGACCGAGCAGTGAAAAATAAAACATATCCCCCCGTCTCTCCTTTTTGTTCGATTTTCGTGGATGGCGTTGTTTAATTAAAAATTGCTGTTTATTAGACTCTATTTTCCATCGTGTTTGATTTTGTTTGTCAGCAGAATGAATCTCTCGTTTATCCCATTGTTTTAATCGGTACAACAAGGAATTCATTTGTACAGACAACAGACTGCTCAGCAAAGGGATGGAAGACTTCGCTTACAATGTTGCTCGACGTAAACATGCAACGGGCCAAAGTAATTTCGTTCGATTGCTTGAAAGTGTGTGTGGTAACGATAGATTCCCCAGTACATGATTTTCCATGAGTTGTGTCAACCCACATGTGACTGTTCAAAATTCCACTCAACAAATTACAAAAAGAAGCGGTTTATCCCTAATGTCTTCAGTTGCATGTGACTTCAACGGTTCAAGCCTAGTATGCCTCCAATCGGCAAGACTTAAAAATGAAATACGGCAAATCGATGACCTATCTTGATAAACATACTTGGTGCCATTTTTGCGAAAACAGTGGCCGTATATGCAAGGAATTTTTTGCAGACAATTTCGTTTCGTCTAGTCTATTCAGAATTCGCTTTAACTTCTTAAAATCTTTCACTTTCTTTATTAATGAAATATCGGTGTACATCATTTTTCAGGACGGGGGCCCCGGTCAACAGAGGCTGTCAAATGGGGAAGCTGACTGGCGGTGGGAGGTTGCCACCGCGCGATCTTCACGTCCGAACGCCATGACCTTATCCACTTAGCCACCGCCAGTTTCGTGAGAAGTCACACTTCGTTTTCTTTCATCAAAAGTAGGGCTAATTTTTAATACACTGAGAATCCGAGCGCAAATCAAGCGCAATTATAAGAAACAAAATAACCCACATCGTAAGAATAGGGAATTTGTAAAAAGTTCAAAACTGTGGATGTAGTAGTCAGTCATTCCCGACACCGGCTTTCCTAAAGTTATCGCCAGGATCAGAAAAAGCGGTCGGTGATGACCTAGTTGAAATATATTATTGTAATAGGAGGTCATACTTAGCCAGTCCTTCCAGCAACTAGAATTCCTTTGTAGTTCACGCAATGACCTCGTAAGCCCATCTTGTGCAAACTTCTTCCCTAACGAATTGTGTAACCTAACTGTGGTGGTTTGTGAGTGGGAGCGATTGTGCTCATTATCATATAGTTTTTTGTTTGATAAAGTTTATTTACTTTGTCACTGAACTTTTTGGCATATTTTATTCAAACGTTGAAACGGGTTATTTTAAATATCACTTTTGTTTATCCTCCATTGGCACAGGTTGATCGGTTTGATAATGCATGGCTAGAAGCATCGAGTATGCGGCTCGCATTGCATCTTTCGTGCAATCCAACTGGATTTCGCTATCACGTAAAACGAAAAGCTCTGGAGGACGATAAATCGAAGCACCACATTTATCTCACGGTCTTCTTTTTGTTCACCCGTATGGCTCGAGGAGTTTGCAGGTGGGCCTGTGTAAGATGAATCAAGAAAAAATACAAGCGTGCTCATCCGAACCGTTCGTTTGCTTCAAGGGACGTAGCTGTGCACGTTACCCAATTTGGCGATTTGCACCGGAATGTCGGCCAAAGCCCTAACAGATGAACTCTGCTAGTTCATCTGTGGTATGACTAATGTTGGACGGTGGAGGAAATGTGGATCTTTCACTGCACTCTTATTCCATTTTATAACGGCCAGCCAGCCAGAGAGCAGTTAACTTCTGTTCACTGCGGAATACCGTATTACTGAACAGTGCGATCAATAGATCACTCGTGATTGTGTCTACAATGCCTATGTAGAGATTCAAAACGAAATAAGTGACTGCGTCGTATCCCATGTTATTTCCCCACTAATATCTGTCCTCGGATGCTTGCTCTTTGGAAAGTTAAACCGAAAGATGTTGATAGATTGAGACGATTTTCGTCCATAGATGCAAAGGAATTAGTTGCGTTGTCTCGATATTCCAGCACAATTGTTGTCTCGTAAAAGGTGTTAGAGTAAATCAGACTCTGATACCAAACTCCATAAAAAACCAGACGACGAACACATGAATTAACGGAGTCACATTTCTTCGCAGCATGTCAGTCATCATTTTCAATCGCGAACCAATTACTTGTGATATGGGGGTGATGTACAGCGTTCGCATGTGGAAAACATGCAAACCAGTTTCGTGTATAGGACAAAATATGCTCGTTTTCTTCGACGCATGTCTACCTTGTAGTCAGGTGCAAATTGGCGAATGCGAAAACCCCAAAGCAGTCAAGCGATGGTCAGCAAATCTAATCAGTTCCATCTGTCATTAAAATAATTTGTTAGTCTTCCGCATGATTTTTCATAGGCTACTTATCTAAACTCTTCCATCGCGTATTCTGCTAAATAGGCTGGTGTGATCGCTTTTTCCGTCACGTTATATGGGGACAGATGATGCAAGTAAACAATTGACATCACCGGAAACAACAATGACAAATTGAATGAAACAAACATTTCATAGCCGATGACCGATATACTGCAATAACAAAATGTCATCCAAAATTGTTCCCTCTGTCCTGTCTATTCCTGGATGATTGTCTATCTATCGATGGTATCGTTGATTTGGGTGCTTTGCTTAGTTTTGTTGGAGTAGAATGACTTTTCCTGTTAATGAGTTCAGAGTTGAATTCACAATTCTAGTATAAGACACCTGAGAGCAGCAACAGCTGAATTCGTTGGTCTTCACCAACGAACCCACTGAGGTATGCGAGTTAAGACCCCGTGCCATCTCTCACCCATCACGTGATGACAACAGGGCTGACTAAACAGTCTCGCAAATCACTCAAAGATTTCCATAACTACGCAATGGTGTGCCCAGCATTTCGTGGTAAATCCTTTCAAGAAAACCGAATTCATCAGATCCATTGCGATTGCTTCTATCCGTTTGACGAAATGCTCCAGTTTGAAAATAGCCTGGACACGAGAGGGTACGTGGAGAATTATGGGGACTGGATGTCTAAACAAGATCACTGCAATCGGACTGTTCATTTCTTTCGGTTATAAACAATACCACTGTGTTTGTTAGGCATGAAATTATGATCATTGCTTATTGGGTGTGGTCGGCTATGGGAGGAATTGAATCCGCAACAAGATTATACGCCAGCCTTTTCTGAGATGATAATGCCATTAAATTCTGGCAAACATCAGGTTGAGCCAAAGTTAACAAACGCTCTAGTGAAGTTGAACAGTTGTTATTAAATGTAGTTCATCGTCTCGTGCTAATCACCAATGGCAAATGCTGCAGTGGAAGTTTTCAAAAAACTCATTCTTAAGGAAAAGACAGTTTGCGCGTCACTGTTCGATGTTGTTAATCGATGGGGAAAAGTTCGCCTGAGAAAAACTGATTTCACGATATTCATTTCAAAGTGCTTAGAACATTGTTGTTCCGGATGAAAGCATAATGGTAATTAGTTCTGCGGTGTTTGAATGTGAAGCGAAAATCTCGGATTTTGTGAAAAACTCGAAAGTGTCAGGTTTTAGCAAAGTTCCGTGGGCGAACAAAAAGTTTTGAATGTATGCGGTAAGATTCAAAGAACGGGAAAAATTTTTTCATAACTTTGCCTAGTGTGCATATAATTATCAGTGATTAATGTCACTTTCTGTTCGTGGTTCGTAATTCGATTCTCTGCAGATATTTTTGAATGGAAACCTTATGCTACATGCCTTTGCCTTGTCTTCGACGAACTTTCGAACCAACCCATCTCATGACCTCACAGAGTACTGACACAAGAAATCAATTTCGAAGAAACGTGAACAAAATGCACCAATTTGGAAGAAAAAAATGAGGATTATTGTTGAAGTGAACATTTAGTAAACAAAAGTAACCTTGAAAACCAACATAGCCTCAATGTTGGCCAGAAAACGTTGGTTCTTGCACAGGCACGTTCAGCGAACCACCTGCTGAGATCTAAAGTTGAACGATAGAGGTTGGATGAAAATAGGATCTTCTTACGTGGTGACACCAAAACAGTGGTCACACTGTAGAATAAACATGTGAGTTAGGAAGAATACACCAGACAGACATTATATTCATTAGGAAACATCGGTGCTTCCAACCGTAGTCAGCAGTGGTTTTCATTTTTCATCTACCTAAGCCGATCCTGATTTAGCCACAAGACTGACACGTTTGAAGAAATCAATCTTCTTCCTGAACAAATAATAGTCGGGAAAATTAATGACAAACATGTCCGATGTTGAAAACAACACGACGTAAAGAAAAAGCTCGTTCTCAGTTATTCATACTCACGCAAATAAATAACATTAAATATGGTTGAAAATGTACTAAAGGAAGTGTCAGTTTGCAAACACATTCACAATTCGAGGACTAGGTATATATATATATATATATATATAATGTCTAACTGATCAGTTAGCCACACGGCCAACTACGCATACACACATACACACACACATACACATACAAATTCCTCGAGTTGCGGATTTTTGTAACTGCAAACGGACACTTCCCTTGGTAGGTTTCCAGCCATATTTAATGTTGCGTATTTGCATGGTTACGAGTAACTGAGAACGAGCTTGTTCTCCATGCGACGTTGTTTTCAATGTGTTCGGTGAGATTTTCAAATGTCTGATGTTTTCAAGGTTCGAGTGATTACTTCTGGGAAATTTGATGGCGATTTCGTACCGCTTATTCACCTTGTTTCATGTAAGCCGGTTATAACTTTTGACGGGTTTGAGCGTGACAATAGTTGCTAACGCTTTCCGCCAACTAGGGGATAAAATCGTTAGTCTAATTATTTAACACTTTGAAGCATATGCTCAAACTGTTTGTTTTCGATAAAAATAGAATGAGCAAATGAAAGTGACCTATTTGTATTAGTTTAGTACGATTATGTTCTGTGAGAATTAGGGGATTACCTCTCCTAAGAGCTTAATTCGGACCGGGTTAAACAATTACCAGTATAAATAATGCATCTGGGACAAGTGGTGGAAATTCTTGTTTCGATAAACTGCATAGATCTTCCAAAATGATTCGCTTGAATTCAGAAGGATAAGATTTGGAACGGACAACATTGTTTTCTGCGCAATGACCAGGATTAGCGACTCGATACAAAAATCACAGAACAGAAGCTTCAAAAACACTCCAAGGGACCTTTAAATTATTGACGAATGAATACATAAACTGAAATATATCTTCTTACATCGCTGTAAGAGCTGCAAATTAACTTGAACGTGACCCAGTGAACAATAGGAATGCTAAAATCAGCTAATCAAAGGAATTGCCGCACAGCATTGCTGTAAGTTTTTGTTTAAGTTGGTGAAATAAACTGAACTAATTTCAATAAAACTCATTTTGTTTAAGCTCAAACCGGATTTTGTTCACATGTTCGTTTGAAACACAATCTTCGAAAGGTCGAGGATTCAGTACAGAACCCTATTCATGTTCGACTCTGACCATAACTATCAACTATCAGTTACCTTACGAATGCCAAAAGAATAATTAATTAACTAATGGTGTCACTATTGCGAACAATAAATAGAAATCAATGTTCGTTTACATGTACGATCAAATACATCCTCATTTTTTACAAAACATACGCAGATGTGATTTTCACCTCAATCTAATCGCTTAAGGTTTTTTAATAATTTTTATCTTAGCACTAGAGATTCCGTAATAATTAATGCTTTGGCGTCGGCACACTACTGATAGACTGATAATATGATGCTAATAACCCTGCAAAAGTAAATTAGTCAGTGCTCATATTTTCCAATATATCGTGTTCCTTATCAGTGGCCTTTATTGTCAACTACGAGGTTTTGACTTTGCACAACGGGTCAGTTATCGTACGTAAATCTAACCTAGTGCGGTAAATGACTATTAAAGGCAGGAAATTGATGCTTAGTCTTATTAGTTGTCTCCTCTAAGAAACAGGCAATTTCTTTACGCCCGATCCAGTCGTTTGTCATGTTATCTTCATTGTCTAACTGTGTTACGCTCATGGTTCGGTTTTTGTCACATTATTTGCTATAATGTGCTTGTTTACTAAGGTCGTAACTATTTATTCACCGTTAACGACTGATTATAGTAACAGACTAGAGTGGTGATGCAGTCTACAGTCTTCAGAACCACCGTATTTCACCATGGAGTACTTACTCCCTTTTTGCTTGAACTCGACCATATTGTTCATTTGGCTTTTCACTAGGACTTAATCAAACCTGATTCACCTCACTGACGGTCGATTTCTCACTTTACTTTTCTTGGCTTAATGAAACCAAACGATGCAGTAGAACCATATATGTATCCATGATATACTATGCTTGGTTTTATTTCGCAACACGTAAGGAAAGTTGCTTGAAATATACTTTAAATGGTATGTCGCCAGAACTTTTACTCCTTATGAGGGGAAAGCTTTTGCCTTTCGTTCTGTTGTCTTCATTTTTCTTGCTTGCATGCAAATATACACATACAATAGATTCGTCATAGCGATCGACCCTCGAGGTCCATCAAGGGACGTGAAGTAGGATTTGGCCAGCTCGGGATGGTGGAATAAAAGCAGTTTGATCTGATTCACTTACCATTTAGCGAAATGAGTCCACTAAATCAATCAAGACACCAAGAACCTACGTTCACTCACTGCAACTGCTTCCAAGAACACATCGTTCCCACGGCTAAAGGTAGGCTAACGTATGGAAGTTCTGGAGTTGTTTTATGAAATAAGAAAAATGTCAAACAAACAGCTCAACTGTTTGTCATTAAACATGAAAATCGTCTGAGATACGAAGTAGTTTCAAGAAACAGACAAACTAATCAGTCAACTAAAATAACTGATGTCGGCTTGGCATAATCAAGGAACTTGGACCGATTTGAATTGTTGTCACGTTTTTTATAAACAACACATGTGAGAGTAGATAAATGCTGCATTTTTTCAAAGAATTCCCGTAAAACAATGGGAAGAAATGTCAAGTTGATCAGCATGAAATTTTCAGCGAATCGTGAACATGAGTAGTCAAATTGTTTGTGTGCAAAATGTAGAAAACACTCAGTGGCGAATTATGAAACCGTCTTAACTATGGATTCTCGAATCGTGCTGAATTGCACAATAAAAGACGTCTGTTAAGTTTTTGCTCAGTCCTTTTCTTTGTAATATCCAGTTGGTCGATAAAACACAACCGGATGGGAGGGCCGTTGTTATTTGGTTTTTGTAAGTTTGTTTCCATATGACAACGAGACCCGCCAACAGCCAAAATTTCCAAGACCAACATGTACCTTGAACTTCCAAACCTGAAACCTGTAACATGATGCCCTACGAGGACTTATCGCTCAAGGTCCGTCATCTTTTCTGGTTGTTTTCGTTTTACTGGAAGTTTCATTTCTTTGGATGCCTCTGTGTGAGGTTACGAGCACATTTCAGAGATAAAAGCGGGCCATTTGTGTGTTCAACATCAAACAATCGAGTTGTCTTGTGACATTTTGCCTCATTCCATAAGATAACTCCAAAATTTTTGAAGGTTAGTCTTCCGTAGGCCGCAGTAACGTTACCCGTCCTTTGAACCGGTAGTATTCAGTTGAAATAATTCACCATGTGATATCATCACTCAACTCACCATAAAGAAACCATGGAAGCACTGTACATCTGTTTCATCCTTGTTAGGAATCATCAGCAGTGCATATCTACCGCGCCCGAACTGGGACGCGAACCCGGGACGAACGATTGTGAGTCGAACGCCTTAGCCCAGTTGGGGCGCGGTGGATATGCACTGCTCATGATTCCTAACAAGGATGAAACAGCTGTACAGTGCTTCCATGGTTTCTTTATGGTGAGTTGAGTGATGATATTACATGGTGAATTATTTCATGTAAACATTCAATCTCCTACTACTAAAATGTATCAAGTATTCAGTTGGTTTGGGCAAAATCTTCGTTGGACTCCGCCTACCATCGGTCCCTTTCATAGTCGACAGCCTGTAAATGGCTGTGGCCCTGACTTTGAAATTCTGTCCATTTAGTTTACAATAGTTCTAAATTATGAGTTAAATGACGATCGCCATAAGTCTTCCATGTTACAGTTGTCTCAGTGGTTTTATTTCGTTATACGATCTGCATACCAGCTTGTCGTACACCGTACCGTCTAAATCCAACTTGATGTCTCGCGACGAAAATCGAGGGCCGATAATGTGAATGAATCTTTGGTTTTCCCATGTGTGATGGAGAACTTTCAACATACTCAGCATCATTGTGCACATAACATTTTGTGTGGTCCATCGGTATATGTCCCCTTCACTAGTTTACATGTCATGTTGAAGATCATTGCCAACACCACGGTCACTATTGTCTTCCTTAACGTCAACACTGCTGAAACAGAACTAATCAGTGGCTGCATTCTTAGTGAAATTGTCGATGCTTCCGTAGATAGGTTCAAGCCCTAGATGATTAGCATCTCCGACTGTCGACGACATCATACTTTTATGTTGCAGGGGCGTTGATGCATTCATGTAACTATAAATAAAATATTACGGTTGCATTTGCCGGATGCCTAATTTTTTTGCACGTACTTTGTACATCGTACTCCTGATCAGCAACGCGGGAAACAACCCGTTTCCGCCTGCATTCCAAAGATATTTTTATAGGACGATGCAGTGTTCATGACCAGAGACCGTACTGTATTTGGAAGAGTAAATTTCAGAAACAGTTGCTCCAGTATTAGGCACTCATACTATGCAATCTGTCCGCACTGCCCATGGTAATAAGTTTGTTTATATGCCGCATGACATTGCTGGTCCAGTTAGTTTGGTGAGTGTTCCCGGGATTGTCCGAAAGTAATTTCTCATTCCCCATTTATACGACTAGGAATATGAGAACAACGTGATGGTACTTTTGAACTAAACACACTGCTGGCTTTCATGAAACGGCAGAATGTATCCCACATTTTTTGTTCTATATCTAATGTGTGGTTAAACATGTGCAGACCAAGCTATAGTAAATCAAATTTTGCCGCAGTTGAGCACGGAAGATGGACCAATTGTACAGTGCTTGCAAATATCATTTCTATCGAACACTTTTTTATGATAATCAGAAACAAAATCGTTATTGGACACTGAATGTAAAAGCAACCGGTTAAGTTAATTACTCGTTACTCATAGATTATAAGAAATCAGTCAGGACTAAAAATGGCTGACAATCTACGGGATGGTACTTGGGTAATAAAAAGTTTAAATCTACTTACTGTAGAAGTGGATACGCGTGGTCCAAAGTGTGGCTTCAGCGGACGGGTAGGTGAAAGGTATTGGGTAAAATGTGCCGACTTTGGGTGTCATAAGGAGATAAATCTCGTTGTAATGTGAGTGCGCAATATTTACGCGAAGTACTTGGCCGTGATATAGTTATTTGAATCCTAGTTATGCTGCCTTTACAACGTTGTCCTCGAGTTCTTACAAAAGGACAGTAAACCAAATACTACGTTCCACTCGAGGATCCAAAAATATAGTTGGAATTTTGAACGCTTTTAAAAATAAGGGCTTAAACCATGGAAGCAGAGTTACTTGCACAATGACTCTTATAGTTGGTACGGATTTTTTCGGTCTTGGTCATTGGACTTATTGTTTAGATCTCAAACGTTTCACCAGTCGCAACTACACGACCAAGGAGAGGGTAAAGTTGACTGCATTTTTGCTTTGACAATCTCACCGCTATTGGTGATGAAACTTTTGCGATCTAATAGCTTACCTCTTCCGAAAATTGCACCAGTTCCATGAAATTTTGAGCAACATCACGGGACAATGCACAGCCTTGCTGTTAATACAAATTAAGAAACAGTCCATTCCAAATCAGAACATCTGAACTCCATTGGAGAGTGAAATTAAAATCTCGTCATAGTTGGATGGATTAGGTAACAGACTGTTCAAAGAGGACTGATGAGTGATAAGAGATGTAGAAACAAGAATTGCAAAATTTTATAACTTCTTGTCAGAATTATGTATAGTGGCAATGCGGTCTGTAATTTGGATTGAAATGATCTGTTATGGTGGAAAAACGGAAAACAGATTAAAAATGGCGATCGACGTACGACAGCTGACTAAAGTGCTCTGGAACGAATGGCAGCAGCATCGGGTAAACTGAGTTCTACAGGTAAAAAGTCAAGTCCAAGGGGAAACATGTTGAGTTGAGTTATCCAGGAAACCTAGGCGAGGAATCTGATGGTCGCTACCGAGTGAAGGCTGGATAGAGTTGATATTTTCTTCAGGAGAACAAATAAGTTCTCTTTAATTTAGACGAAGTGGACCTATGTGAAATGAATAAAAAAAACCATTGGATTACATTTTTCGGTTATGAAATTGATGCGTACTTAAGTCCAGTCACGGGAAATTGATTTCCCTCTAGTGCATCAGTTGAAAAATGCCATGCCTTGTTCTGCTACACACATGGCACTTCTGCCGATGCAGTTTTATTCGGGAGAAAGAGTTTAGCCATGCGGCATACAGGGTCAACGTGACCACAACTTTGATTTGTCTGCGTAGAGGTAATCCATTTTTTGCCACTCTTGCCAAGATGCCGAAAATGTGAAGAAAATACGGTTACATGGCTTTTTGCCTGTCTCACGGAGTCTGTGAAACTGAAGCGTACTTCTATCTACTTATTGTGAAATTTCTATTTATATATCAGTCCACCAATAAACAGTCTGCTATTCTAATCAATAGATATGATTGTAACATGTGAAATTAGTAGAAATAAACCCATCGCTGCTTTTGCCCGATTGCCTTGGCAATCACTCTACTTGGTCTGGTAAAAATGTGTGCACCAGACAAAAGTTCATTTATTTGACCGGCCCTCGTTAGCAAATGCCCCTCGTCGTTTTGCCAGTTCTAGAAGACCCAGAACGTGGACAGGATTCGCCCGCTTTTATTCGAACACCATAATCAATCAATTTGTGATACGAAATATTATACTGCTACCATACCTGTGGTTGCGTATCACGCAAGGGAGGTAAGCAGGAACTGTTGGATGCGTGGAAAGTTCGAATAAAATTAATCTTTAGACAAGAGAAAAGGATTCGACTTTAATGGAATCCTTTCAAATGGTCAGGTGGAACTTAAAGTTTATGGTTTATGGTTAGGTAAAAATATTTACAGGAGTCTGGGAAACCATGAGTGATCAATATGTCCAAAAAACTCAATTCTACATGGCTATGAAATAGCCTTACTATTCACATTCACACTATACTACATAGCTTACACAAGTAGAAGTAGACTGTTTAGTAGTATTCTAAGTATTACATTCAATCCTGCACCTCTAATGAACTCTCACACTCGTTGAATCTGGGAATCTTTCTTCGATGGACTGAATAGTCAGTTCTAGCATTAAGTAGGAAAACGTCTTTTGACAGTTGCAGAGAAACAATAACTTTTAGTTTTGCTCACTTTAGACGGACTAACAGAAGGCCCTGTTCTATTGGTCCGTAGTAAATGTCAAATCACTGTTTGGAAGTGAAAGAAACAAGGCAAGGAAATTCAGGGTTGTAACAAGTGAAAAGGAGAGTGAGGGGCTACACTAGTTTGAAACCTCGCCCGACTTATTCGTTAATCGCATACGCGAGTTAGCTTCTGTAACAGATTGATATCCTTGTTTTTAGACCACTTCCATGAAGATATTTTCAAAAAGATCTGCTTTTATGCTACTCAACAAATTCCAGTAACATTTAGGATGTGGAAGCAATCAAGCATGCTGTCGATTCCTCCGTCGACATTAACAACTGAAGAAGCAGGAGAATATAAGGAAACACGTAATGCCCAAGATCTTCGTCTTTGATAATGACCTTTTCTGGTATTATTACTGTCTGCTCTGATTACTTATTTTTCGTTAATAACACAAAAGTCTACACGGGTTAACCTTATAGGTGTAGCAATTTTTTCCGAAAAAATCAACTAGACGCAGTTTTCTGGAAGTGCATTTAGCCACTAGTTAAGTGATCTAAATGTCCCCTATAAGAAGAAGAGCTACTCTTGTGAAAACACTAGCGGGATAGAAAAAATAGGACATATTTAATTGAAGTGTTTTTTTTTCAAAATCCTCCAATATGCCATCGAGTGCATTTCGGTACGATTCAAGGATGGGCAGTGATTTAATTTTTGTTTGGCGCCTTTTGAGTTGGCGGTTTAAGATCACTAGCACAGGATACCAACACGGATCTTTATGCGGGATATTTCATAATACGTCATTCGTATTACTTTTGATTATCCTAACCACCTTGTAAAACATTATTATCGGCCAACATTGAACACTGTGTTCCACTCGATGACGTGGACTCATGTAAGACAAACTTGATGTGCATTCACTGTCAGTCATCGCTGGCAATCAGGAGGAGCCACCCGAAAACTCTTTGTATTGGACTCCTAATCAAGCCTCAAACAGGCTGGCTTGTTTGCTGCCCACGATTGCACAAAAGTACTCGAAACTTTAATTGTCGACCTAGATGTTCCGTCACTAGCCGAAGAGGAAGTCGTCAAGAAGATGGTACTAATATCAGGGCTTACTGATTTTTGTACACACTGTATCTTTATTTAAAGGCTTCTTTTTATGGCTGAGTAGTTCTTGGCTACCATTTATCAGTCCTCGCTTATGGCTTAGTAACTCCCGAGTGAATTTTGGTGGTACATAGCTGAAATCTAGCAGTCTAAACTAAAAGAGAAACGCCCACTGAAAAAGGGGCCCGAAAATCCACACGTAATATGTCTTTTTCCGATGTGCATCTCGGAAATGTTCATTCTACTTCAGGTCGGACCTGAAAAGCCAAAGTCAAAGAATAAGAAAGCACATTAGAACCAACAAAAGTTCTGTCCTCAAATTTAATCTTAAAAATCGGATGTAAGGTAGTCTTGGAAATTCTCCGCTGAATTCATGTGCCCAATCACCGCAAATGCCATAATTAAATTCAGCTCAGATTACTTTGTCACTTAGCGATCAACGTAATTTCTTCGGTTACATCCTTTCGCTTAGCACTCCAGGAGCACCTGAGAGCATGAACATTGAAGCAACTGGGAAACCTTAACTTCTTGAAGAAGATTCCTTTAATTTGTAATGATCAACTTTCCTCTGCCCTAGCCTCTTGGTTCACCAGATAGAAACCATCTCGTTCTTGGGTTTTCGTTTTTGTATTTTGCACGAATAACTTGAAGTAATGGAATTGCTGAATTTGGCCGATTGAGGTCATTAGGGAACCCAAGAGCAGGATTATTTGAAATTCAGACTATTAATTTGAACATTTTGAGCATATGACGGATGCCACCTTGTTTGGTGATGAAACGTCATAGACCTAATTATCATTTTCCGGTATGAATTGACAGTTTTGGACAAAGGAAATTACGCAATGAGCAAATTATCTCTTGCCATGAGATTCATAATACATCATTGTCAATATTCTTGGTGGAACTTCCCTGGCCAGTAAGGTGCCTAGCGCTATTGAAATCCGTATAAGGAAAACGTGCATTGGTTATGAGTTACCGGTAAACAAAGCTTACTGACGAACGGATAGATGTACTGCGCGATGCCCGCCAGATGAATTACAGACTTACTGGTAGTCCACTTGACCTGCTCGGTCTTGCATTATTTGATGGAGAATTTCAAACATCGAGGACGAGTATGCGGTAACGTAGAATTTATGCAAGACGTGTCCAACGGATTTTCCGAATTCCGCAGTAAACATGATAATTGGTGTGAACTTGTTCAGTGCAATTTTGATTGCAAAACGAATTTTAATTGTTCCATTCATGTCGCATCAGTGTCCCATTCATCTTAAGGAAAGCGTGGAAAGTTGGACACTGTTGTTACTTGTTCAATGAGTGGCACATATTAGGTAGGATCCGAAGTATTTTATATTTATTTTTCTATCTCTGCAAAATCAGAAATGGTCTTTTGATATGTTTTTGCTGTACTGACAGCAAAGATATTCGATGAAGTTTTTTTCAGTTGAAACAAAAGGAACACTGTTTTGAATTATTTTTTCCAGAACATGATAGGTTCAGTTTTTCGTGTACAAAAGTGCCATCCTTATTTGCTCCAAAGTGCCGAGTAAACGTCAAAGGAAAATCCTAAAGTTTGCAAGCGCCTGCATTTTGACTCCTATTCTGCCCTAGGAAAACAAGGAAAATCGCTATTACCAAGTCCTTGTTGTATAGTCACAGAAGAAAACCTGACATTTTTGATGAAACGCATCCGAATAATCCGGAGTTTGACGTTTATGTTAATTCTGACTGGGATAAACATTACGGGAAATTTCGTCCTGCATTATCGGCAATCAACGTTGTGCACAACTAAAGCAGAATTCATAAACAACCAAAGTAGTAAGTTTAGCTTATGGACTGAGTGATACTCGTTATTTTGCAGCTGGTTAGAGGGACAAATCTTTCAGCTTCGTCAGCCTATGTTTGTTTGCCCGTTTGCACATTGGCTTAGGTTTTCGTTTTTCGCCTTTGATTTATTGTACTCTGGTAACCAATGTTCTACACACACGGTTATTCCTGGTTATATTCATATCAAATGTAAACAGATGCAGATTGAGAATACTTTCAGGCTTGTCTATGATACCTTTAAATAACACGGAATCTAATTAAAAATGACGCATTAAATAGATACATTTTTACCAAATTTCGAGCAGGTCTAAATTTTGGCTATAAAAATTCTTACTGACACGCAAATGATTTTTTGCAGTTGTTTACCCCTTGCTATTCTGGGAGCCTAAGTATAGGGAACTTAATTTCTTACACCGTATGTTTTTATCGAGTTATTCCAAGCCGGTCCATTAGACTGTTAGTTTGCACTTATACTCACTCGGCCACAGGCGAGCTCCGCGCTAAATATTCTAATATGAAGACAATAATTTCAAAATTATTTCATCTAACGATTGTTGTACTGAAGCTTTCCTATCTAAGTAGGTTGGCTCAGTCAATTTTATTTAGAAACTAAAAATAATAGCCATGGTTCAGTGCAGAATGAATACATCAGAGAGACCTTGAAACGGTGAATATCTCGAGCATCTTTTCGGCACAACTGCGGAGAAGTTAATGGAAAATCTGAAGAAATCATCTGAATAGATGCTTATTTTATTGCGGCCCTAATTCTCTGACAGCTTTATCCAGCAATATACCACGGATAGCCATCAACTGTTAGAAAGTTCTAAGGTTACTCACTTGTTGTGGAAATGACGGCTCTTTTCGCAAACGCCTCAAAATCAGTGTCACCAATACTGCTGCAGGCAGCACATCGAACTGACGCATTCTCAACAGTTGCTCCGTCACACGAAATCGGCCGCAAATCAGTGCCAAGAATAGGATAGATTTGTACATGGGCCGTAGGATCATTACTTTGTGTGTACTAAGTGTGGTGAACGTCAGCAATCCCGTCATGCCTCGAAGAACAGTTCGAAAATCGTTGACTTTCAGAGTACTTTGGTAGTTCGATTGCACATACGAATACACTCCGGTACCGTTTTCATAACAATCTGAGAACAGTTCAGCCATTTGTTTGATGCTCAGGTTTTGTGAGGTCTCAAAATCGGTCATGATTGGTGCGTTGGAATGAGAACACGCGAAGCTACTCATTGCGCTAAAATCTGTATCTGTTGACGCCTTCATTTCATGACGATTCTGGCGCCAGACCATGGAATCCCGCAATGTCTCCAATAATTCCACGTTGTCATTTAGCAAAATCTTTCGCCAAACGGTCATTACATTTGTACTTTCCACTTTATTCCGTTTAGTCGTCATCTGTGTGGTAGGTTTTCCCGAGTCTGTCACATTTTCCATGTTATCAGCTAGGCGCCGAATGAAAGAATATCCTTTCCATGTTCGTTCACTCATACCTCCGGTTACTGTTGTTGGACTCATCTCTTTGCGCATTGGAGTATGTGCAGAAAGTGTTTCAGTGTGAATCAAACTGTCTTGTCCAGAACGAGATTTATCCGCCTCCATTTGCATGGCGCGTTTTCTAACCGCCGCTGGAACGATATCGTCTATTCTCATCAGAAGTGCAATTAATTGACGTTTAGGTAGGACATCAACCAGCACTTGCGAACGACCGGCTCCGTACGCCAAATCTAGTGCTGTTTTCCCCTGTGGTGTCGGCAGCATAGGATCCGCCCCGTTGTCAAGTAAAATTTTCAAACAATCATGATAACAGTTGATTGCCTCTTCACAACTAGCATGGTGTAGCGGTGTCCAGTGATGCAAATCTAGATAGTTTGCTGCCGCAGTTGTTTGGGCTATGCTTGCATCTCGGTGATCCGATGATAACCGACGAGAACATTTTCTTCCCTCTTGAATACCCACGTCACTAACCCGTGTAAGTTGGGTAACTAATCCGTGTGAATCTGGAGTGGAACAAGTGGGAGTTTCGTCTCTCATTTCCAAAATCTCTCCCTGTTCGGCATCTTCCAGTGCCTGAAGAAATTGCGATGGGATGCTAACCGGTGACAGGCGCTTTGCTAATGCTTTGATCAGATAGGACAAAATCGCAGGTTGTCCAGACACAGCCGCGACATGGATCGGCAAACGACCAATCTCGTCTGGTTCTTGTAGACTGGCTTCGGCCTCTTCTACCATGTGCCTGATTGGAAAACAGAGGGAAAGAAAATTGTTAATTCAGTCAAAATCCACGAATGTTCAGGAAGTAGGATGGAAATATTTATGCTGAGGGAGTTGCTATTAGAATATGGCAACCGACTGCATAAGTATTAACATAACTTATCCACGTGCTACCGAAATGTGACAAAATCCATATGAACGAGCCGTTGGAGGCTGGTGGTAAGGGATTCAGACCGTTCTACAGAGTTTCTCAGTTTTGCGGTGACGGCATTCGACCTATCCAATTGCTTGTTATGGTTGCAGTTGATTAGCTTGCAGCAGACGTACGAAAATTTCACTGCACGCTTTTATGGCAAAAGTTTGTGCTTGCAATAATTTTGTAAAACCAGAACATGATATTTTCTAGCATTTTGACTTTTGGATAAGCGTAAAGACAGCTTTGTTTCTAATCTAGTATCCTACACAGAACGGTTGCCGTCAACCAACTTTTTAGATAAGAATAACGAGTGCATTACAAGAACACTGTGAATGAATGTGCAAGAGAAAGGCGAAATGCAGTCAAATATTTAACAAATATCGATTGCTACCATGTTTTATACAATCCCAACCTGCACTCTAAGAGTATATTTAATTATCGAGATGGGAAGCACGAATTCAGAGATCGAGAACAGTTCACGTTCTAGGGATTATAGAACATTCTTGCTTATAATATTCGAGAACACCTTAGTTTTTCTGTGCATGAACGTCGGGGTTAACAAAGAATAACCTTGGAATGAAAGAAATTGAACACGATCAACAATGAGGCAAGCGATGGAATGTTAGGATCCGTAGCAATCCATTGTGCAAAAACAGGTGAGCCAGAAGCGTCAAATGTGGATGAAACGTTTGGAAGGATCAAAACCACCGAGTGATTTGCCGCAGAACCCTGATCGATTTATTCACAATTTGTCAATCTTCAAGTTAGACAAGACGTTGTTAGAAGTTTTATCCCCGGGGCTCAAATTTTGTCGCCCAAATAGCCAGAGTGCACAAATGGACTTAGAAGTTGGATTCGAGAATCTTTTCTCTCAATTGTCGACTTTATCCCCGCCATCACAAATGGAAATACAAGCGTTTAAATCAACGTTGCAATCAATATCATGGCGCTAGACATATAACGAGTGGTTTATTAAAGCCAGAACATGAGAGACGGTTAAGAGAACTGTAGAAAGATGCAAAAACCATGTTATCAAGACCAGGAGTAGTTCTCCTTAACAGGTCTGACTATATAGCGAAAATGGAAGCCATTCTAAATAACAAGTTGAAGTTTGCGAAAATGACGAAGGAGAATGGTAAAACGCACCAGATTGAAAAATTGTTCACCGGCATCTGAGACGGTTAAGACAAAAGAATATCATAGATTCGACAATACTCGAACATATTCGGTCTACGGGAACTAATATCCCGAGAATGTACGGCCTACCCAAAATATATAAAAATGGAGTTACTTTGAGACCTATTCTCGACGACTCCAATTCGCCGTATCATGCGGTAGCATAATGGCTGGCTAGGTTGCTAAATCAACACGGAACATGTTGCGTGAGGAAATAGCAAGACATGGCATCAAAGATACATTTGAGCCTATCTACTCCGTAAAAGAATTAATAGACGTCTGCGACGAGAGACCCACAAGAGAACGAGCAACACTACAATTTCTTTTAGAAGCTCGCGTTCACTGCACCTTTTTTTTACCAACCTTCTCATCACAAAACCAATCGAATACCTCTGTGACTAAATCAGCAGAGCAGCCGCAAAACAGTGACCCATCTCCGTAACCCGCCTTGCGACCAAATATTCCGATGACAGACTTGAAACAACTATTGTCCTTTTGTACCTCCAACGCCCACTTTGAATTCACTAATCACATTTACAGCCTTAAAAGGACGGCGTCAGCCACTGGATCACACTCGGTCCATTACCAGCCGACGTTTTCATGGCAAACCTGGAACGTGGGCCACTCGAGTTGTCAAATACAAGCGCCCTAATTATGCGAATGTTATGTGGACGACATCCTCTGTGTACTCAACTCCTCGAAGAGAACTAACCAACTATTAAATAAGTTCAACGTGGCTCATGCAAATGTGAAATTCACAGCAGAGATGGAGCTGAACAATGAAAGAACATTCCTAGACGTAGAAATAAGTCATCGTGAAGATGGCTCAATTCGGCCATCAGTACACAGGAAAGCCACGTCGAATGGGCAGATTTATACCTCTTAGCGTGAAAAAGAACCTAACTGCATTTCTCATAACCAGAACGAAACGAATGTGCACAGAAGATACTCCTAAAGCTGAAATGCGGGCGGCAAGATAAGTATTCACTGAAATTCGCTTCCCAAGTAGATATTAGAGACAGAAAAGAGAGTTCGTAGGAGGGCGACGGTGGAGAGAAAGCCAGTATACATATCTCTGCCATTCAAAGATGATACGATAGCAGAAATAGCACGACGAAGACTGACTAGCGCTTTCAATAAGACATTTTATGCAGCCAAGCTTCGAATCTTGTTCAAATCCCGCCCCGTAGTGTCGTTACGGTTGAAAGACAAAGTTCATGATTCTGCAGCCTCGTTTTGTATCTGTTCATTTATCTGTTCATGTGGGACTGTACATCGGCCGCACGACCAAGCGTTTGTCTGAACGCATCCGTGAGCCCCGCCCTGCATGGTTGGACACTGGAACAATTAAGTTACTTGATAGTGTAGTCGTTTCACATCTAGCACAGACTAACCATACCATTAATATGATGCAAGCTTTCCAGACCCTGCATAAGGTCAAAGGTCAACAATCTAGGGTGGCAAAGGGTCGCCTCTTGAGCACTGCGGAAGTTGTCGGGACTCGTCTTCACAATCCTCCACTGTGCTCTCAAAAACAATTTATGGTTACGCTTCAACTCCCTTGGCCCAACCTCCGCCCCAGTGGAAACCCTAGACAACAAAACAATCAACACAACACGTTCAGGTAATGCACGCAACACCACAAATCCCTTCCCCACCCAAAATTTTATCTGATTAATCCAGTCCCTCCTAAGGAAAATTTCGCCAAAATACAGTGATGAGTACAAATCACTGAAGACGAGCTTGTTTGCCAACTTGTGTTTTGTCAGTGTGCTCAGTGGAAATTCTCAAGGAACTAAAACGTTTATCTGCATGAGCACGTTTTCCTCATATCCGGTAACAGGCCTTTCTGATATGCATTGTTGATAAGAGATGCGATGGCAGGGGAAATTAGTCTTGGAAGTTATGCCACAACATGGCTGTGATTTGGCTAAATCTTAAATCGTTTATTTGGTAAGCCATTATCCTTCGGGCTTTCTGGTTGAATTATTTTCATTGTCGTTTTGCAGTGCTTGCTCAAAATATCCGTAGTCGCATTGAATGGGGTTACTTGCACTTTTGTCGATCGTATGTTCGTGAAACATGCTGAACTTTTTCAGCAAGAAAAAAAAACTGATGGAATGAAAAGTGTGAACAATCCGTAAGAACTGTGTAATTCGGACCTGCAAGCGCTTCGGAATTCCAGAGACGTTTGTTTTACATGGTGGCAAAAAGAGTCGACAAAGACTTAAGACACATGATTCCGTTTCATTCCGTATTTTGTCTGGTAAATTTTTATCAATTATAAACCTTCTGCATTCTCCCATTTGTCCTGATATTAGCAGAAATATGTTCTTCGTTAGGATGTGACGATAAGTTGGAAAAAAAACGTTTTTCAACTAAATTTTGCAAAAGATGAAATTACAGTTGTCATTGTCGCTAAGGTGATACAATAGGTTGTTTCCCCTAACAAGTAGCGTATCCATCTAGCTGGGTTAGACTTTTCGTTGTGATCTGTTGTCAGTTGACTCGATGAATCCGAAGTTCGGTTTTGACAGTCTTCATGGGGTCATAATCCCTCGATTTGGCGATGAGCAGAAAATATTTTATCCGCCAGCCAAACTTTGTGATTATGACCCTACAAAAAGAAACAGTAGATCGGTTTTGGTTGAAAAACTCATTTTGTTTTACGAAGACATCCACGGTGGTCATGCAAATAAGCGCATGCTTCTCAGATTTTCTACCATGGGAATCATGACAAAACAAAGAACTTCAACGCAGCTGTTTAAAACTTTTTGATTATGGAAGAACAGTTTGGTTCGGAATGTTCCTAATAATCCAGAGTTTCGATTGCGATCCACTATAAACCCAAATCATTCAAAAATTGTTGACAGTCGTTGTTGGACTGAATTTATTATTTCATCGGGTGCAACGATGACGTCACAGGCAAACGAGAAACGCAAAACTTGCACACATTCCTTCGGGATAATGGTTACCCGCAAGAACTAATCAAACGTGCACTAACCGACAAACTGCCCACACACAACATGGCACAAAATGCCTAAACTCTGTTGGTATCCTTTACAGATCGAACACGTCGGAGGCAAGCAGAAAGATACCTGGCTCCTATGGTGTCAGTGCTCTCTATTATATAGATGACTCATTACGACATCACCTCAAAAAAAACCACAGACCCTCAACACCTACGAGACCAGGGTAATCGTATCTATATGATTAGCTGTAAAGGCTGTCCAGCTCAGTATATTAGGTAAACAGGTAGACAATTAAATCCAGAATCTTGAAACGCAGAAGTAAGGAGGAATACAGACCAACGGATTACACGACCGTAAAAAACATGCATTATCCGAGGGCCACTGCGATCGCACCAGAATTCTCCAGTGTGGATTTCTCACAACCACACCGCGTGCTTCTAGGCCGGGCCCCTGACAGTTACCACCCCTCTTACAGTGTCCAACCCGAACGCCAGTACAGAAATTTCAGGCATACGGACGGCACTGTAAACCTTTCGTGGATAAACACCCAATGGGCCACAACACCTGCTTGACCTCAGATGACCCCAAGATCATCAAAATTGATAGTAGGAACGGAGATGTTACACTTCACAACACCAGATAAAGACACACATGCACATGCACGCACACAGGTGAACGCATGAATGCACCTTGTTTACCACCCGATTGTTCTAGGCTATCACTGCAGTGTCATCCATTTGTAAACCAGTATCGAGAATGGTTATCCACGATAACCGGAACGTCGACAAATCCACAACCGCATCGACCACGCTGTTACTGATCTGTAAAGTTTACATAAAAGCTATTCATGCGACACCGTTATTTCCATTCATTCGAACCGAACTTGGCTCTGATACCTATACGTGCTTTTGATGTCTAGTACATCATTTTATTGCAGTCCAGATGGTGTTGCGACTGCAATTTTCGATGCTTAGTAATTTTTCTTATGTTTGCTCCCCATTTCCATCAAATTAGAAGCAGGCTGCGGGTGGTTCCCATTTAAGAACTTTGCAACAGTTCAATACACTCAGGCTTTTACTATTCATTTGAGCTTTTATTTTTCATGGCAGATTACTGAACAGTTAAGAATCTTTACTCAGATGTCTGTGGGTGTGGCGATTCGTGACAGTCTAAAGATGTAGTCAAACAGATCAAAGCAGTATTTCGTTAGCCATACAAAACCAACGTTGATTCCGTTTAATCAAATACACTTTCAGTAGGTCAGTAGGCGCATATTCGGCTTTTGTATGGTCACTCCAGTAATACGGAGTCGGAGTGTATTAAAATTTCGTATAGCCCCTGATCATCCTTGTCATTATTGAGGTTCGATGCTACTGGGATTTGCAACTGGGTGAAATGGCGCAACTTCAGTTACTTTAAGACAAATACGGTATTAATTAGGGTTTGAATGATGGTTGTTGTCTGATCCCTTAAACGATGCTGAGGTCTAAGCTAGAGAAGAGAGAGAGAGATCGAATAGGATTGGTTAAAGAAAAAGAGAATTGTTTTGTATGACAAAATATAACACATTGATAGAAATATCCTGACATTATGAACGGTTTGGTGGGTTTGACAACAAGGACGGAATCTTTGGCAACCGCATCTATGTATCGATACTGTTGGCCGCTCTGATTTCTCTACATTTTTATCAACACGAGTTGTAACAGGGTGTATAGAAATATTTGATTGTTTTGAGCTTTAGGAAGCTCTTATTCAGTCCAGCATTGAAGAGTGAGTTCGAGAATTCTCTGTTATGCGCCGATGTGAAGAGAATCGCTGAATTATTCCTTCAGAAGCATATGCTAACTACGTATAGTTAATGTAAAGCAAATGAAATATTGAGAAGTGAAAGCAAAAAATACAACGGAACAACATCTTTTTCACAATCCCTATTTTATAGACTTTCTACGGCTCAGCGTAACTCGGCACTCGTTGCATGTCGAATATTCTGATGCAGCAATCGCCAGGAGCCCGGAGTAATTTGGATAAGTCAAAAGCTTTGAATGCAACATTGCGGTGGGATAAACCACACAAGTTAAATAAATATTATTCATAAACTGTAAAACAAAACGTCGAAGTCAATCTGAGTCTTCCAGATTTGCGGATAAAGGTATATGAGCAGAATGATTTTGGTCCAACCTGGTTGATTCGCTAAGGTAAGTTTGGCTATGCCAACTTCTCGAACACTTATTATTTGGTCCATGGGATAAGGTTTTAACTTATGCAACTGGGGACCTGAAATAACGGCTGGAAGCCAGCATGCTTGCCCAATCTGTTGAAACAGTTCTCGACCATCGGTCTGGATAACTCTTTTTTGTATCTACATGTTGATAGGACGAAAATGAGAAAGTGAAATCTGGATTACTGACTGCAGGTATACGCCAGATGAATTTTTCAACTTTTGACAGAGTAAAAGGCCTACTTCACCGTGTTCCGCCTTTTTTGTTGTTCATCGCAACCGCTATTATTAGCAGATATTGATCGACCAAGAGGAACATAAACTTTTCAGGGGAAACCTGAAACCAGTGCACGACGGAGCGTTCTGATGTACACTTAAATATGTACGTGGACGAGATTATGCTGAGGGGAATGTACTCAGTTTCGAGGACTCCAATATGATAACATGTTGTGTTGACAGAAATAGCTCAGACTGGATCTGTCAAAATGAAAGTAATCTATTCGATGACAGTACAATTTTGTTTCCTAATCTGCAGATTGTATTGCTACAGTAGTTTTACATTAAACCATGAATGACAATTTATTGGCAACATGTTGGCAACATTTATTGGCAATTTATTGGGAACTTCTTGATCAGGCAGCATCACAACGGGCAAGGAGTATAGCTAGCCAAACGGAATGAATCAGGATAAGCTTGAAATTAAAATAAACAGAATTACAGTACTGATTAACCTTCGTAGTGATCCACTTATATCTGTTCAGCAGATAGACCGGCACCGAAATATGTGTGAGCTATATAGTCACTGATTTTTGCGTCCTTAACTGTCGCTAATTTATGGTTGCGTAAGCTGTGCTTTACTGACATGACTGAAGAACAATGAAAATCAGATTTCTTACCAAACTGTATACCTCTTTTAGACGATTACTTAGACGAATATATCCTAAGGCATTTGATGTCCAGCTCCAATAACCCATCAAAATAGCGTCAGACTAGTGCAATAGAAAATACACGTTTCTCAGTGGTGAACAAATTTTGTGGGCCTTTCTCAGAATACAGCAGAAATGAATTTCTCCGACTATTTGCAGCATGGCAAGTTTATCAGATTTATGCGAATCGGATAATGTAAATTCCCGCTTTTCTATTTGGATAACTCTTCAGCATTCAGATCCTTTAAACTATCCCGAACTAGTGAAACTCAAGACGAAGCGACCAGATCACAGCTTATCTTTTAGCGCGGTTTATGGTCCCAACCAGTGCAGTAGATCATGAAGCTTTAAGTGTGATCAAAGTTTCCGATCGTTACAATGTTTGCAATTCGAACTAAACTTATCTATTGGGCTACGTCTCGCCATATCATCAAATTATTTTGAAGAATCATCTCTCAACAACATGCCCAACACCAGCGACACTGAGGTGAGATGATGATGCAACATAATTGCTTTTGATTCGTTTCGTTAAAATAATTACAAAAGTGTAATTTTGCCAGGATATATCCAAAACGATAAACAACAGAATAACGTAACTTCAGTTTGTAATAGGAAGACCATAAGGGAAAGCATACTAAAATTTTTATAGTCTCGATATTAGATATTTAAAACGCTTGCAATAACAATTCATTTGTGGATTGTATAAATATCCACGATAAATGTTCAATGTACAGCTTGTAATCTCTGGGCATGCCAAGATCTTACTTGATAAAAGCTGAATGAATTAGGATTTTGGTATAATAATCGCACAAAATTGGATAGTAATTCAAGTTCAGTAAGGTCCACGAAAGAAACACATCAAGATCCTTTATCTCGAGTGTTACGGTAAATAGAAAGCTATTGCCGGAGGAACAAATGTGCACAAAAATAACAGTAACCTAATAGTATTCCAATATGGGGAAGTGAATTAGAAATATTTCAGTCTAATTTCGGAAACCCGGAAGATCACATTTTGATAGCGGAATCTTGTTGAATAGCCGGAAGGTATTTTTGTTCGCACCCGAGTTCACTGTCCTAATTTACTTGCCACACACTGAGGTGGATTACGATGCGGAAACGCGCATTGCCTGCATCCGGTTTTGCTGAAGTCTGCTAGTCGACATATGCATGCCACTTACTACCAGCCCCGTTCCAAGTCATAAATAGTTTATGGTTGGAGAAACATCGGGTGTTGAGAATGGGTTTGATCAGTCAGAACAAAAATATTTTCACTGGACAGTGGCTTTTTCCAGCAACATGCCTCTTCACAAGTTGTTAAAGAGTGCCTAAACAAATATTGGGTGTGAGTGGCAAAATCCTGCAACTTTCGACCAGGTTCATTGAAAGAGGTATATCAACTCGTTGCTTTGTGATTTGATACTTGGATCATGTTCGTCTAACAATCCACTATTCATTTCTCCTGGCATTTCATTGGAATTTAGAAATGTGTACCAGTTCACATGTTTGACCTGAACCTTTCCACACATTAATTTTGTTTATGTAAGTTTTAAGTTTTACTGCATTCTCGCCTATGTCGAGGTGGTAATACTGAACATATTGACCCACAAGGATGAAATCTCGATCCAAAGTAACATTGCGGATTAAAATTAACTGGTAATAAAGTTTTGTTTTTAATTAACCCTTCGATCTGTTTACTTTGCCGCGGTTAATGTTTTTGCCAAAACTGATACAGGCATTGTCTGACAGTCAGCGAACTTAACATACCTGCAATGGTAGAATCTCTTGCGTGTAAATTTAGGATTTTTGGGATTTTTGTTTACTGGTGTTGCATGTCGGATTTTTCACGTTTGCTACGGACGTACTTTCAGTTTTTAGTTTCCAATTGACAGTTTTCGACCATAGCAGCCAAAATTTTCATCATTGGGCAAATTAATGAAACTGAATATAAAATAAATGCATGGTTCGTAGGTTGCACTGGATTAGGCCTTTCGTTGGCGAGTAACATTCTACCATTTCAACTCGTTCCTGAGCTACACCCAGTTACACATGAAAGCGGAATCTCACGGAACAATGGCCGAGTTGCTATATTTTGGAACGTCTAACTTCCGGTTGGATCAGTGTCCTTATGCAAGGGCAACAGCCTGATTTATATTCTAAAGTTCACGCCGCGAATCTGTGTGGAAGTGTTCGTATTTGTACAGCGATATGTCTTTCGGTTAAGTATATGCTGTTCAAATTCGTGGATTCAAACACTGCTAGTGAATTTCCAATCAAAATGTAAAAATTCGCTATTGTTAATCAACTTATTTTGCTCTGTCTTTATCAAAGAACTGTTTCACTGAGGGCACGTAAATCTCACACCATTTCAAAACCCTTGGTTGTAAGTTGGTTTGTTAGAAACAGGCTCTTGGACTCACCCTTTATATTTCAAAATGAGCAATATTCTTTGAATGGACGCAAAACTGATCGACAGCAGGACGGTTCGGGTTTGAAAACTTCAGGTTCAAGCGCTGCAAATGCGTCTGCTTGCCCACTGTCAGTGAATGTGACTTCATAAGACGTGGTCCGGCTATTTAGCCAAAGGGATGCACTTTCCGAGAGACTTGCATACCTGGTCACCGGGGAAATTTTCACTAATTATCTTTTATTTTCAATAGTGTGCTATGTTCAACAGTCATTTTTCTCATCCTGTTGCTTGATTACTATTCAACTGCAAAATTTGGAACTAAAATGTCGGCTGCAACCTCTCATTTTCCCGTTCCTATCTTCAAAGTTAAGAGCTTATTTTTCAGTTTTACTCTAAAATATCACCAATTTTTCAAGTTCATGGAGCCATGAGTGGTTATTACACAAATTGATTCTGCATAGTACTTCCCGTACAGTTATAAGAATGTTACACTCTGCCATTTGAAGACGAAATTCGAAGAACTTTATCTAAACCATACAATTGTCGTAAAATGAAATATTCGAATTAGATCACTCGGTGCAAATTTAGACCGTAGCTTGAACCCTCATTCACGGGAGTCTAACAAGGGTCACCTAAAAGAACTTCTGTCCGATAACAAGAATTTGGTGCAGTAGTCGCTGACTGCTCCAGGTGAAAGAGAGCAAAAGGGGATCTCAGCGAGCATCCATGGTGTATTCATGTTTTGCATTGTACCGTTTGTAATTTTTCGCAAATAAGTGTCCGTATTTCAGTTAAAAAGGATGCGCTCGAAACCTGATCGGAATACGGAGTTGGAAAAAAGCGCAGGGGAGAATAAATATTTTAAATTCACAAGAGATTATGTGGAAAATCGGTCGTTATTTGCTCTCGATTGGTGAGAATTCACGCTAGGTAGGTTGAGTTCCTTTAGATATTTACGCGAGAGGGCATGGAGCGCTGGGTAAAACGTGTCCTGGTATAAGAATAGTATTTAGACCGGTCAGTGTGTAAAGGATGGAACGGATCCGAAAGACTTCTGCGCGAATTTCTCACATACGGATAAGTGCATGTCACCTAGTTTGGTGCAGAGTTCTTCCAATGATAAGTAAGATATACCACTGATAATTGACAAAAAACAACGAAGGATTCTGAACTCTTTCTTTGTTAAACCAGCAAAAGTGGTACGAAAGCAATGGAGGAGAGCGCGAAAGAATATTGGTAAGCAAATAGGAAGATAGTGATTTGCTTAACCTGGAAATGCCGCAGTTGTTTATTTAGAATCATAGTCTCCTGAGATTTTTACACATGTGGAATTGTGAGAGGACCACCTTAAGTTTTTATCAGCAGTGATTCCAGGGTACTTGATGGAATCTACCCTAGCGTGGGTTTCTGTGTTTATGAAAGAAGGATAAGCCGGGTAGGCAGATCGAGAAAAATTATACAAATATTTGACACATTTTTGACAAAGCGATCATAAAAACCATGAAAAGTTCAGAAAATCATCAGTTCTAGATGCAGACTGACCAGGAGCAATATCATTCACGTGTTTGACAAATTGATCACGGGAACTAGCATGTAGTTTGTTGATGTATGTTGAAAACAAATACGGATAAAGGACAACTCCCTGAAGGACTTCAGAATAATTTATCAGTAGGGTAGATTTGTTTCTCCCTATTTTATGCATCGGGTTCTTTTAGTGAAGAAGTCTGGTAGCCGTGGCAAGAGACGACTGGGACAGCCAAATTGTTCAATTTTGCGAAGAAATAAAGACCGTGAAACCGAGTAGAATGCAAAGGAAAAATCTAAGAAAGCTCGTCGGACAGGTTTCGCGGATGCATCCATGTACTTGGTGTTGTTATGAACCAGGGAGGCCACAGAATACAAAGAGGACCTGTTTAGTGTGTGCGCAAACCGAAGAAGTTGGATAACTCAAGACAATGGTTTTGTTAGTTGATACCACATTATATAAGAGCAGTGGGACGAAAACATTTGGCTGAGATTTTCGAATTACTAGATTCGGGATGGGCACAACAGTGATTAGTTTCAAACACCCAGGAATAGTATGTTTGCATGAGGAAGTATTGGGTAAGGAAGTGAAGACATGCAGTCAAAACCTGTACCCATAGTTATTTTTTTCGCGCGACAGAGTTTGAACACTTCCTCTTTAGAAAAGGGTGTTGCGTCAAAGCATTCATCCGGAAACCATGAAACTGCAGAGTCACTGGGTGCATAAATAAACGCTTGATTGATGGTATCAAAAATTAGATTGAGTGTATCTACACAAAGGTTGACATAATTGGCCAAAAGTTCAAAGGAAAACCACGAACTTGCAAGAAACAGAGATGTTAGAAGAAGAATAGTGCTTTCCCCAGGAAAATTACACCGTCGTATTTTGATTTGGTTAGATTCCTTGAAAGATTGAAAAGCTCACCGGGAATAAACTTCTTGGTTGAGTGATCGAATTCACCTGACTGAATGTTGTATGCTGCGTCCATTTAAGCATAACTAAATTACGATATTTTGACACAAATTCACTAGCTCTGTAGAGACTGGGTTATTTTGCTGCAGAATGAAACAAACTATCAATACTCAGTTCGATAAATTGACTATCCAGCAACCATGGACAAGGTCCGTCAGCTAATGATGAAACAGTAAGCTTCTCACACTTACACCTGACCCCGAGCCAATGCAGTTGGACATTGTACCAGCCAGTAACTAATGCATGTTGAGTAAATGTGAAACTGTTCCAGGGCGGACTGGAAGTCATCCGGAATGTTTATTTACGTTGCTCGTTACCAGATTCACTATGCAACCGAAAACAAGAAGCTGTCGACAACACGAGGCCTAATACCGCTGTAACGTCTCTCGGACAAAAGCAACTCACGTATTGATTCACCACTTTTTTTCGTCTAACTATGATTTTCTGTCTTTGTTGTAACAACGTAAAAAGACGTCAACATTTTTAAAGATTTGCCCACACACCCACCATAGATTCGCTGTCGAATGGGCCAACATGGTCGAACATTTTGGTGTTCGTTCATTAGCACTTTGTGTGGTAGTGCGTCATTTGTTTTTTATTATGTTTCGCATATAATGGATGAACAAAAATTGCTCGGAAACACGACCTTTTTTAAGGCTATTGCCTCGTGTTAGATATGCGTTACCGCTACTTTACTGTCCAACCTTCCCATACATGTACACTCTTTTAGTTAGATTCTCACTAGAATGTCGACTGAATCGTCAGGAGCACGAATGGATTTTGAATGAATTCCATAATCAGTTTTATAGAAATCATTCGGCGATCAACAATTTCGTGTACGAGGTTTGTTTGTACGGCATTGGTAGAAGATATAATCATGCCAATGATGCTCACCAAATAGATGTTCATGAGAACATTAAAAGATGTTCCTTTTTTCCGTTACGCTTTAAAAATCACCAAGCTGAGGTTTAATAATTAAGTTTCATATTATTTCAAGCGACATATACGTGTTCTCGAGTATATTTTGGTTGACCTCTACACTCGCAATTCCAAGTTTCTTCCACTTTGACTATAAACTGCAGAAAGTGGGATAACAGAAAAAAACGAGCTCACAACCAACAGGTGGAAGTCAAACTATCTTCCATCCCAGGTGACCCTTGAACATCGTCGTGCAGGACACTGACAACATTTAAAGCATTCTTTTACTGACTAAACAATGTGATATTAGAAACAGATGCAAGGAAAATCCCTCAAATTAAACATTTAACCTGATATTTTGCTTATAAATCCCTGTGAAACAAGGATGAGTTTGGTTGATTAAATTTTGTACCCTTGTTCTACGCACATGGCTGTGTACACAAAAATGGTAAGCAAAAAGGACTTGTTTGTAGCGCGGAAAAAAACTGTTCGAAAAGATGTCAACAATGTATTTCGAGAGGAACCGGAATGCGGATTAGAGAGGTAAACAGGGTCAAAGTTACGCCCGATAGTGCGGAGTATTTTCGAATTACTCGATATCAGTTGTTGCAATTTTTTATTCCTCCAAGAAAATTCGAAATCCAAGCTCTGTTCCCGAGGAGGAATTCATGTGGCAAATGTTCGATTAATGGAGCCGAATCAAATTCGGTTTGTTGTTGGACTGGAAAGAGACCTCGAAACGCGAAGTATATGGGCGCATCTGGATCACCCACCGGTTCGCTTACTATGCCATCTTCAGTTCAACAGGATATCAGGGGGAGAACAGTTTTACGACAGACTGAACCGGAAGTATGGAGCAATTAAACGTGCCCATCACTAGATTCTCGGAATGGTGACAGATAAAACTCAAGGTGCATTCGGTCCGAACTAATGGTTTATGGAAAAAGCAAACCGGACACTGCAAATCATGGTTTTCGTCGAAACTGAATCGGGCTTCCCAAGACTTGTGGCAATTGGTTACCATAGTATCGACCAAGCATTAGGATTTAGAAACACTAACTATTTTGAGAATTTTCACTCCATAGTAGATGTGAACTTGAAACACGCACTGAAAACATTGTAAAATTTGGTACATTGTCTTGAAAACAAAAAGTGATCTGCAGCATCCAAATTTTATGGGAATTCAGTGTAAAATTGTTCGTCAGATGGACACTAAAACACGTGTGCACCTCTGTCAATTACCCAAACAGAAGTCTAGTCTTAGCCCCAGATTGGTGACGTCTATTTAACAACGATTTACTAAATTAATCTTAATAGGGGAATTTGTTAAAGAAGCTCTGTTTCTCTGGTTCTTATCCATATCAGAATAATACTAAGAACGCGGGATATAGCGAGGGACAATAGTGATAGGGTTTATAAAGTTCAAACATACTGTGATATCGGTTCACCTGAAATCCTGATTTGAGAAGATTGTATTATCGAAACACTTTCACAGTGAATGCTTTAATCATGCTACACAAGCAGACATCTTTTGTCATGCAGAAGTTAAGTCAATTTAGGCAGATCATCCCATCGGTTTTTGTTTGCAGTTGGCGGAAGGTGCCAAAATGAAGAACGAAACAGAAGAACAGTATCATCTGATTGCAAAGGTAAATCCATTTGTCTGAGAATCAAAAGAATACTCTGCGTATTACTTGTTGTTTCCAGTGGTTATCTTATCAAAGCTATGTTCTCAATTTCCTAAGGTGGATTCAGTGACAACTGTGGGGGAATATTCAAAGAACTGAAAATCTTTTCTTGGTTATTAGGAGGATTGGTTGCTGCAACTGACGAATTTCCTAAGCTGATCACAGGTCGGTTCTGCTTTAAAATTCTATTCTATACATCAGTAAAATCTAATATAAATGAAATTCAGAGGCTTATAAACTCTTCTTCTAGTGAATATCAAGACTTCAATACAAGCCGACATTCCAACGCCGCCAGTAGAAAAGGACAGAGGGTATTCGGCTGTTTCTTAAACTGTCATTTAAATACCTGTCGCTCTGGAGACGAGTCCAATATTTTAGCTTACTGATGACACTTTCGTGCAAAATTATACTTGGTGGCACGAAGCAATATTCTGTTCTCCTGTACAAGCTGGTTTATCATCCACCTAGATATTTTTGTTATCTAGAGAATATGCAAGGGAAATAACGTTTTCCTGGAGTCGTCAAGTTTGTACTGTGTGATCGTACCTTTTGAAGTAAGCAGTAAGTCAGGTTTTTAGAGGTTTAATCAACGTTATGATTTTTCAGAACGGGCTGGCTCGTTTGCAAATTGGAGTAATGCTGTTAGAGAATAATCACCATAACAAAGCTGTTTACAAGATCAATATCAAGCGATAGAAAAATATATTCAGTCTTCGACAGATGTATGTCGTCCGCATCTCGAAATTAGCAAGTTTTGTTGATTTAGCAGATCTTGCAATCTGTTAAGCAATCTCGTGCTCTGTTTAATGGTAGTCACAGATTGCATTAAGTGAGCCAGAATAGGTGATAAGGTGCGCGATTCAGCTCCGAAAAAAAAATGAGAGGAAAACTGGCGTCATTTTTCGGCTCCATTAACGAGCAGAAAAAGTTTGCAGAACAATAAATCCAAATGGTCCGTACAAGTGACCATTTTGGGGTCCTAGTCAGCTGACTAACTTTTGGGACATTCATGGTCTGTTTCCTCATGTACTTACTGATACCATATTGCTTCGGCCAATGTGCTAATTCTCGGGTGAAGTTCGTTCTGTGCGACCTGATCATTCTGTTAGTCTTTTGTAGCCAGCTTCACTACCAATTTTTAAGTTTAGTAAGGCCATATGACTATTAGTTTACAGCATTTTACTTAGTTTTGGGCTAAACACAGCTCTCAAACTGACTCCAATGATTTGCTAGATATGAATTTAAACTCAATCATTTATTTGTTTCTAAAAAAATAGATCAGCCTTGACACTAAACGTTTATTTGAATCATATGGAGCGAGTATGGTTTGTGAGATTATTTATAAATCCACTTCAGTAGTTTGTTCCTCGTGTACCGGCAACAATTTGTTCCTCTTTGGTCCAGAAGTTATCCCATGCTGACCGATTTTATGGGACCCTCGGCAGAACAGTGTTTTTCAAATGTGGATACTTTACGACCTTTGTTTCCATGCTGAAAATTGTTTTCTGGTTTTGGTCGCCACATAAAACCAAAAATTGCCAACAGTGGCGAAAAAGATGCATGTTGACAAGCACAGCACCCAAACACAGGATTTTGAAAGGATTTGGCCCAATCGTGTTTCACACTTGGTCCGTTATAATGATTACCACCCGGGGCCGTTAGCGAGGATTCTCAAAATTTCCTGTCCAAGAATTCCAAAATCCTCTCTTCGGCTACAATTTTTGACAGCAGATAACGAAAGGAATTGGTTTGGTCTATTCTCAAGGAAGATTGGGCTGTTGAACTGGGAGAAAATTGTCCGCACCGTAATTCGCGACTGACAACTGAAACAGGTCGAACATGTGCATTCAAACATTTTGTGCTTGTCGTCTGTTAGTCAAGGCCGCGTACTTTACGCTTACTCAACTCTCATAAACACTGCATTAATAAGGCTAATTAGTTCAATAAACAAATTTCATTTCGAAATAGGCATTTTCAAACTATTTGCTGATGTCCGAATGAAATGTACTAAACACATCCGACTGTGATCTTTTTTAAACGCCATAGTCAATCTGATTAGTGAATTCGCCGATTCTCAAATTAAATCAAATTCAGAGAAAGCAGTTTTTCAAAACATAATCACATGAGGAATGTCTTTTGGGGCGATTGAGACGCCGACATAAATTTCTTGGAGGATGAAACTCAGTTTGGAATGTTTAATCATTAGAAAAAGCGGAACGTGTTTCTCGGATGTGAAATCCCTCTCAGTTGTGGCTGAAATTTCCCTCAACTCGAGTTTCGTCTCGATTGGAAAACCCACTGCGTTCGGCTGAATAGTTCACGCGTGTTTCGATGCAAAGTATTTGCTTGGTGGGGTAAATTTATAGCCTAAAACTATGGCCACATTTGATGAACGTGAAATAGTCCTACCTTTCTGTTAGGCGAAACAATCCTATGCGACTGATGGTGATTATGCAGACCAGAATTGGAGACTCAAACTCTCCTAGTGACAGTAGGAGCGCATAATCCACCGAGGCATCATGCTAATCTAGGATACTTTGAAACTTCATATTATTTTATACGATCATTCACTGTCCAACCCTTGTTTCCAGTGGGTGCTCACCTAATTTGTTGATTTTGGCAAGGTTTGATTAGTGATAAGCTAACCGTACCATTTTCTTGACCGTATCCGTTTCCCCAAAAAACGGCGCGAAATTTGAAAGCGGTCATTTGGCTATTTCTGGGCCATTTATAAGACAAGTAAGGTATCATGCGTCTGCACCAGTAAATCCACGTAAATACTGAGTTCCACTGAGTCTCATTTTATAGTAACTAGGCTTGAACAAGGTGAACTCCAGTATACACAGAACGTTTCGTGCAATCCACATATGTGCAGTTTCATTCAAGAAAGTTTTATTTATTATATATTTGTACGACGTGTAACGGGCAGGTCGTCATCCTGAGTGAACCCTCGCGAAAAGCATTCGGTTGGTGGTGAATTTGTAGAATCGACTGATGCAGTGCGATGCAGTTACAACCATTTATTAACCAATGAAAGAAGTCCACATTACCTTTTACTCTTTCAGTCTATGTGATATGAAACCCGTCTGTTTTATAGCAAGATCACTTGTGTTTAGTTTCATAGTTAATTGTGAATTCGAGTTACACTGCCAGCAGATTATTCACCCATAAGGATATGGATGAGACGAAATTAGTGACAGCCCACGTATATTGGTGTATAATAAAGAAAAAATCCAGTTATTTGAAAGATAACAGCAGTACCTGTTTGGTAATAGTATTTTACAATCGACAGAAAATGGATTTTCAGGTATAGCAATCTCAGTCTATCAGAATGTTTATAGAAAATAAACTGGAATACGCTTCTCTGACCGGTCTCTAATGCCAGCTCATAAACTTTTGGCACGCGCCCCATGATTTGTAGACTTCTGTCTGTTGGAAATATTTCGATGTGAATTCTCCTGGTATTTTTTGTTCGCGGATATTTTTTCCCGGTATCTGCATAGTTCCGCTCGCTGGTAATTGTTTCAGCCAGACATAAATAGCTCACCTTAAAAAGAACGTCACATAGGCGGAGTCACATGACAAATGATCTTTGCGGTTTACTTAGATCTGCTGCTTAGGTGAATGATATATGTGCAAACGTTAGAGAACCGAGCGTTGCTCCAGTCAGTCCCAAATCTTATGAAGTGCACACGGAGTCAGATCAGTTCATATTATCTCTTGAAAAGCATTTTTTATATAGGGTACGTGTAGATTTGTCCATTACCCGTTTAGTCAGGAAATCCCCATCGACAGTGCATAATCACCACACCGTTCCCACTGGACGACCTATCGATTCGGTCTCGAACATGATTTTGGTAAACCAAATGCGCACAAAATTCACGGTGTAAATTACCTAGTACGGCAACGAATCTGTCCAGTGCACTGCTATTTCATCACAACCATTTTGCGAATTAGTTCAAATTTTCTACTCAGGTTGAAAACATCTGTCTTCTCGTTGTACGGAATACAAAGTCGGAGATGATGATGCATTTTGGATAATTTTTTCACTTCTCACTTTGAATCCATGTGTCATCGACCAGCAATTTTATGCCGGAAAATTCCAAACCGTTTTCAAACTTTGTAAGAGTTATCGATACTGATAATACAGTCGAGAAAAACGCGTGATATGCATTAATACTAAGAAAAAGAATTGCAATCGTATGTTCCCGTTCGGCCAAAACCTGCCCCAGTAAATTGTTAATTATATTGATAATGGACTACCAATTGACAAATAGACTCATGTTTGATGATTGGTAAACTCGTCATTACACCGAAATGTGGTTCATCGATTTTAGTCTATGAATAAACTAGACAGGACGTTAGATCCACCCTTGTGAGTACCTTTTGCAACCATCATGGAGGTGGAAAACCAAACGGTTAGTTGTTGGGTTAAAGGAGCTATAGAAAAAATTGGAAGTCATTTTCTCGTGACAAGACGAAACTGCAGGAGTAATTCTTCTCAGCTCGAGTGACTGAGTAGTAAAGGTAAAGGCCAATTAGGAAATATATCTATGAGAAAGGAAAATGAAACACGAGGCAGAGCAGTGTGCATCCAGCACGTTACGGCGTTTGAAACAAATAGTTTTAACAGACCAGATCATTTCTGAACAATTTCGGACAACCGAGACGACTATCCTTAAAATGTATAGGCAACGGAAATAGGAGAGAACGAAGTCACTTAAACATTTATTCTGGAATTAACTCACCTTGCAGCAAGGAAACCGGCTGACAAAGTTGCTGGAGCCAGTTAGGTAGACAGTGACTGGGCACTGACAGAGGTAAGTTTGAATTCGCCGGTTGCTTCAAACGCTTAAATATCAACTAACAACAGCAATTATCGTTAGACATCCGTTCGCTCTCAATAGAGGTGCCTCATTCAGGAGATCATCGAGTACCTGTTTTCAGTAGAATACGGCTGAGATAAGTCCACCTCTGGGACACTCAAAACAATGGTCGTTTTTCTGTGCAAGCAACGTCCGACTTATGTTCTTTGTTTAGATTTAAAACCAAACAGATGGAGCAAACGTGGTCCACTGTTCGGCAGCACATTCATGACAATGTCTGAAAATCTTTTATCTTTTACTTCCTTTATTAACGAAACGATGTACATCAGTTTTCAGGAAGGGGGCCGCGGCCAGCAGAGTGCTGTCAAGTGGTCAGTAATCTAAGGTCTCTGTTTGTACAAACGTCATATAGGTTGCATATTTTGTGCGATCAATTCTCTTGCCGGAATAATCTTAGTGATGAATGCGAATGTAAATTTCACGACAAAAGAAGAATCAAACAGTGAAACAGTTATCCTGGACTACTTATGTACCCATCGAGAAGACAGCTCAATCAGGAGAATAGCACACAGAAAAGGCCACCTGGAAAGGTTGGTGCACCTAGTTTCACAGTCTCCCAAACCTTAGTAAAAAGTGGAACTTAACTATGTGCCTCAGGTGCCCGACAAAGAGAATTAGCGTGAACGACACGGCTGAAATGGAACTATTTACCAAGCAAGAGATTTTTACCGAACACTATTACTCGGCTCTATGTAAAGTTTTATTGTTTAACGATATGGTGCAGACGTAGAAGCTTGTAACCTGCCAATTTTTCAGTCAGTGCAGGTAAGCTTTCTGAAGACTGGGTACCCTGCTCGTATGATTGATGATACATCACAAATATAACTGGAAATTAACAAACAGGCAATGATCTGCGGAAACGCAAATGCACCTTGCTGTTCGTTGGCGAAGTGCTGACAGTGTTTACTCGTAGAAGATTGTTAGGCGTTGTCAACAAAGCACTGTGGCAGGTAGGATTTGAATACATTCTACACACCGACGTGTAGTGTCATCATAGTGGGAAGACCTACCATCTAACCTGCAACCTTGACCTTGTGTATTAATTTGCATGTTCCTTTAGGGCTAAGTACATCAGCCGAATAACAAGGCGCTTGTATGTATGCATCCATGACCAGCACCGAGCTTTCTGCTTCCTGGAACATTTAGGTCACCCATCAGCCCGGTAGTTTCATACTTTAACCAGACTCATAATACTGGAAGTTTGAAATAAGCTTTCTGTGCCGTGTTTGAAATTCGAATTCGGCACTCCAGGTCGGTTCAGTAGGGCAGCTTGCGCTGATCAAAAATGTTTATAATTCGCATAAGCAATTCTCTCTGGGTGGAAAAACAATTACTGGTTGTACTCAGTCTTCATTGGCTCAATGTTCCTTCGTAAGCAGATATTTGACCGAACGCCAATTGTTACTAAACTTGTTCGTCCTGTTTGGGATCATGTGTAAATCGTGTTTGCTGTCATTGACAGTCCTATTCTTAATTTTTTTCTGACGGATCGTATCGTTCACAGTATGTGCAGTACACCGGGATGCAAACATACTGCGACCTAATTTGCTCCACTGCTTGTGCTATCCTAATTTGCTTAGCAGAAATTTTTCAGCAGTTTCAATATTGATTGTTTGAAAGTGGCAAGAGCAGTCAGACTTAATAGACTGAATGGGAAATCCCTTTCCACGCTATGGTTGGAAAAATTCAACGCAACGGAGCCAAAATATAAGTGTTCGCATACGTAATACCTGCCCAAGATCAGTAGCTCAGTCGTTGCAGCGCGTTTACTCGCCAAGCGGAAGATCATTGGCTTAATTTTCACTCATGGGATCATCATTTTGGTGTGTAGCATCCAAGTGGGTGCTTCATTCTAAATCACACTTTGAACACCAAACTTATCAGTAGGCAGTGATCAGGTCTTTTCGCCTGATTTCTGCCTGTGAATGGTTTTTCACTGGCTCTGATGGACCCTCATCTATCGAGTCTGTGTATTTGCTAAAAGAACAACTAACGCGGCTCGTCTTGATCATCGATCTCCAAGCAGATCACTGAAAATCCACTGTCCAATTTAAACATCTCTATATACCTATTTAGCTGACTTACTGACAGTCCGTTATATCTAGTCCACTTAGGAATGGGGAGTTGAGCGGCAATCGTAAAAATTCCATTTGTACTTTCAGATCATTGAAGATAAACACTACTGTTTGATTACTCATAAAAAATAAATTGGAAGGTCTTGAATATCATTGTGTTGAGGCTGTTACTTAGAGAAGCAGGTTGAAATGGTTTATTTCACGTCAAAGAGCAAACTGGGAATTGTGAGGACGGACGAACATCGGTTAGTACGAAACAGAAAGGCCTGCTAAAAGTTGCTGATGTCTGACCAATAGAGGTTTCCATCGATTAATTTCCTTGACCTTTAGAGACGTAAGTGATGTCGAACTTTTCGGTGATATTTTGACGAGGAATTTTATGTCCCATTGTATAGAAACCCGGGAAAATATTTGAATTCATCAACGTTAAGAAGAAATGCCGTTCTGAAAAAACCTCGAAATTTGTTGTTGTTTTCAAAACCGAACAACTGTTCACCTCATCCGTATGTCGAGGTTTGGGCCTGCACAGTCTTTCAGGCAGATAATTAACGTTTGCCTTGGTGTACCTTCTCAGTTATTTTGGAAGACACACTTTTTGTTCCATTTTTGTCCCGGAATGCGTTCAGCCTAAGAGGGAAAACTTGGCACAGATTATTGGGTCAGGAAAGCCTTGGCTAACTGGCCATCATGACAGAATGGGTGCGGGTGGAACGAGTGCACAGTAATTGACCTGGGACTCGGGGACATGAAAAATGGCCTCTACAGTGAAGCTGAGGCCAAGGGTTCAGCGGTGGCATAAAAAACTATTTTACCAGAAAAGTGGTTCATCCCACGCGATTGATCAAAGTAGGCAATTCGTAATTGCCATCTACTTTAGACGATAATGTTTCCTCTAAACAGCAAGGAAAAAGAAGAGACCATAAAATGAGGAGGTAATTGACCAAAAAATAAAAATGACGGAAAATCCCCTAGCTATTTGTTTACTGGATTGGAGGTATCTCCTTTTTCAAATGCTTTGACTAGTTGAGTTCAAGTTTTGATAAGCATTAGAACAAGAACACTATAATTTGATATGCAGAAACTAGATATCTTGAGAAAGTAGTTACCGGTTACTTCGTGAACGCTATTATTGAAAAAACTAACTGATCACATTATTTTATCTTCGTGATCGTATAAGTTGGATAATTTTTGTTGGCTGCAGTCTGTAAGTGTTGCTGTTTGATATATTAGAGCCTCCGGAACGCCAAGAAATTGGCCGTCTTGATAAGGTTCATATCGCCCGATTGCGACATTTCATTATTGAACTTTCAGGCTAGCCGAAATAACCGGTTGAAAGTTTGCAAACCGGAATTAATATTGTTAAACCTGTGTTTCAAGCTTATTCCGAAACACTGCTAATGTGCTTCCTCGTCTCTTAGCTAACAACGACAAGAAGAGTAACGATCAGACGTTTGAACCACATGGCTTTTTAAGTTGTTTAATTCATCAAGAAGGACAGAGTTGCAAAGTTTCTCGCGGTTAGGATATCAACAATCGACCTCTTGTGTGATTTCAAATGATCAGGACAAAATTGGAAATGCGTGAGACAAAATGCCATTGTATTCATAAGAATCACTGGAGAGAATGCGACTGACAACATCAGCACCGAATGACGTAAAGAGTGTATCAAAAAATCGGTGCGCCATGTATTGATTTTTATTGTGAATGGTATCCGAAACGTTGGCGTATTGCGTCTACCAACAAGGCTGTCTTATTAACATTATATCTTTAAGAAAGCGATCGTCATTTTGAACAAACTGAGATATGTGTATTATTTTTCACTTTCGGATAACTACTATCCTTCCTTTCTCAGACTGCTATAAATACCATGGTTTGCTATTAACGAATGAAATGCAATTAGGATGGCTACTCACAAGTTGAGTTCGAGTCTGCAAGACACATATTCCGGTTTGATAAAGTATTTCAATTTCACTTGAGGTCAGAATCATTTTCTTCCGATGAATGTCTCTGTTTCACAAAACAGAGGCTCATGATTAAATGCCCGTAGGTAACTGTGCAATTCAATCGAGAGAAAAGAACAGCAAACTAAAGGGAATTTTGAACTACTAACCAGCGCTAAAAGAGCCACTCTGACAGAAGCGAGAATAATCAGCTACAGAATCATTTAAGCGACTTTAAAGACAAATGATTTTTGGTTCATTTGAGAAATGAAATCAAATTCTCGTGGAACCTGTAAAAATGTCACTGACTACAACCTCGATGACCATGCGGCTGGGATGATTTGACCAAACTTGCTGTTCTTGCATATCACGTGATTCTCAGCTTAGCTTCATGAATTGTATCTAGCCAGAAACTGTAAATGCCTATTTTTTAGTTTGACTAATCGCATTATAATTTGTTGTCAAATTTTTCATAATTAACCTATTTGTGGTCAGCTGATCTAAGTCTTGTATTTGCATTCCCTGAAAACATCCAAAAACTGAGTTATTCCAGGAATGTGGTTAACCAATCCTTCAGTCCATGAGATTAAAGTTTGCTGAGCGGTTTCCAAATATTTGCGAAGAAATGTATTTCCCACCATACTGTATATCTATACTAGTCGTAGCTCAAAATGTCGGCTTTCGCGCAATTTTGACTGCCAAATGCAGTGATCAGAATCTCACGAAAACTGAACATCCATAATAATAACGTACTGAGATACTTTTTTATCATAATTCACCGCTATCTGTGCAAACATTATCGTTCTTGAAAAATGAGCATACAAACCCATTGCAGATGAAAGTTTCCCATAATGAGAAAAAACCTTTCAAATTTTACTTAACAAATCTCCTGTCCACGAAAAACCACTATTAATCATTCACTAAGGAAAACTATTGATTAGTGACGTGTTACGAAGTTCACGTTCTCGTTTGCATTGGAAATCGCTTGAGTCGAATTATAATTCCAGAATGAAAGTAAAATTTCGAAAGAACCATCCTTGTAGTTGTTTTGGAGTGTCCATTTTCTTTGTTTTTAATAAAGCTAGGAAAAAGTGTGAAGAAACCAACGTGGATTTTGATATTCAGAGTTAAATTGAGTGTAATAATAACTGTAAGCCCTGGTGGAAGAGCGAATGATATTGCGCTTGTTTTACTGTTTGAAGGTGTATTTGTGTTCTTTGAATCAGATATGCAAATACTTCACTCTAAATCGGATCACCCTGTAAAACCGTGGCGAAGTAAATAGCAATGAACAAATAAATTTGTATAAAATTCGTTCTACTCGTTAGGTTTGTCCAATTGATAAGAACAGAGAAATTGACGACCACGTGTACAGCCACCCAAAGCACGGGAGTTTTCATCAGTAAAGCAGCTTCCTGAACAAAGTAAAGCGAGTGTCTGGAAATATAGGTATTATTGCTAGGAGTGTATGAAACAAACTGACTTTTCGGTTGTCACGGGCAATCTTCTTCAAGATAGGATTAAAGTCAGTAGCAACCGGCATTTCATATTACGGCCCGATAACAATCTACGGGCCGCATCGTATTCATATATGGTTCAAAACATTATTTTGGTGTAGTGAATCGGATGCCACTAGCAGAGGATATTCAGAGAGGCAGGCGATCTGTAACATGGGAAACAAAAGTGCCTGCGGTGAAGTACTTAGCAGAATGGGGCCAAAATTCCTCCGGCGTGGAAAAATAAAAATCCATTATGTGACCCTGGTGTGTAACTCTCCTCGTTTACTCCATTCAGTAACAAGTAGGCAAGGGAGAATAAAAGAATCGTACAAATGCGCATGCAAGGAACCTGTTTGGAAATTTCCATTTGAAACGAAAGGAAAAAGATGATCAATTCATATGACACGAAATCCAGGCGGCTCAAAGAAACAATGCCAAAGCGTTCCAAAAAACCACGAGAGAACCGTCATGAATCATCAACCGAGGCAGTATAAAGCCCGGTTCCCAGGTGCTAGTTAAACTGTCTGAAGTCTCTGGGGGGCTTGAAGCGAGAGCTCACCAGAATTTAACATAAAACAAACCGCTGTCAGAATGTGCGTGACATACTCGCATATAATCTTTCCCAAGTGTCAATCATAACTCGGAAGAAACTGGTTATTCAGCGCATCCGCGTTTGCTATCGACTATTTAAACGTAAGAATTCCATGATAAATCATTTTACATCTGAGTCATTGGAAGGCAATCGTATTGACTAGTGTTGCCTGTCAGGGTAAATAATACGCCCATCCAGAATGGGGAATTTGCGTTCGGTCTCAGACAGAAAGAAATAGCTTTTGCTTCTAAAACGTAACTGTACGAGCTGCTTGTCAAGAGCAGTTCGAACAGCTTAGGGCTTCTTATATCCATCATCGAAAGGGTCCACATAATGTAATCCAACGAGCTCGGATATAATGCACACTAACCAAATCTCGATCCAGGAAGGATGGGCAGGAAAATTAAAACAATGCGAAGTATACTTCGATTTTATACTGTTAGTCGTGTAGCTTTATTTGCTACAATGCAGCAGTTGATGCAAGTCGAAGGATGGGGTTGAACATGAATATCATATTTACTGTTTTTTAATCCCAAAACGTCTGCCATCGATCTGTATTTCAGTTATGATACTGCGAGAAAGTCTTAAAGGAGAAACATATCTGTACACCAATTCAAAAAAGACAGCATGTTAAGATTTGGGGACTCAGAAAGGCATTTTCGTGTACATATTTCTGACTTGTAAAGCTTTAATAATGAGCTCGAAAAATATCACTTTCAGCATTGTTTGCAACTCTTCTAACTAGATTCCATCCCAACCAAAATCCGACGCAATTTTCCATAGGGATAAAATAGCGGCGATTGAAACGAATACGCTTCAAGCTAAAAACTACTGAAATAAGAATAGTTTGAATAAATGAACAAACAATAAGCCGCATGTTAGCATTTGTCCAGATGACTTAGAGTGTAGGCGTACTTACTGGACTAGCTGGAGGAACCCCATGCTGCAGGCCCAGTGCAACAATGGCAGTCCATCCATCCGCCAAGATGAGTAATCAAGCCCATGGGCAACGAGCGATTTGATCACTTTCTCGTCACCGCCTCCTCGCATAGCAAAGTGCAACAGCGTGGTCCCGAACTGATCAACAAAGTTCACGTTGGCACCGTGTTTGGCAAATACATCCACCGCTTCTATATCCGAAGTCATCGCGGCTTTTTGCAAAGACGAAGTCAATAAATCCGTCGGTATTTTATGTTTACCCAAATACCGATCCAAGCCTTGATAATCACGAACCTGCAGAAATGCATTGATCACCCTAATCGGAGCTCCACCGCCTCCCACCACAGAACTGGCTATTTTGGCCGCCACAATACGCTTGCCTTCACTGATAGGCGAATCTCCCACAAGGTTTTGAGTAACTCCTGTTCGACCGGCATAATTTGTGGAGAATAATCCCTTTCGATTTCCTCCAGTACTGCCAATCATTTTCAACAGAATAAAAATCGAATCACTTATCGGCCGAGAAAGCCGTTTATATGTAGATCAATCCCACTCACGGCAAGCGTCGTCATCAACTGGGAAGGTGATGACGAAAGTCTGAACAAAAGTGTACATTAAAGTGTTCATGCCGAATCAGGATATCACTGTTGACAGTCAGCTTCAGTTGTGCGCATTAGGAATAGTATATTAGTAGTGAAGGCAGTTGATCGAATTGGTGAATGTTTGGCTGGTATAACAACTGGTTAGTTTGCTGGCTAACCGGCAGACCGACCTGTTAACTCGTCTATCCATTGGTCCCGTCCTTCATGGCTGCCACACCAGTATTTTTGCCTGTGTTGGGTTCGCAAATGTACAGGATGCGCCGTCATCGGACATTTGTGTGCCTTGTGCGCGTGTGTGTGCCATGGTCACAGGAATAGCCAAGTGTCACACATACGTGTACATGCTTCGCTCCCAATCTCTGTCTTACTGGAAACGCTGGTCTAAGCTGAGAGAACAGCACCGACAATCATGATCATTCCCGCCCGATCAAACAACCGGATTACATAGAATGACCTTTGAGGTGCTTTTGCCAGCTTTTACAGCTTGTCTAATCCCCATGGCACGAACACCATTTCATACTTGTGTTTGTGTATGCCTGTGTGGTTGCGTAAATGTTCCCGCAGACACGTGCGCTTTCGGATGTGTTCGTACGTGTACGCTCGCAAACCGAAAAGCTATTGCCTGTCACTTATGGCCTAATGCACGCATTGGTCTGACTGTTGCATTACCACTTTCGCCTATTCGTTGGGATGGTGGATGCTGGTATTCATGGTTGTGCGTTTGCAATTCATAGCGAAGAGCAAATCGTAAGGGAACAGTAATTCGGTTACACAAGTCACCGGCTGTGTTTAATTCGGGGAAGGTATGCAAGTTTCGTTAACACCGGGCATTTTGAACGGCATGAGTGGAATGATCAACATAACCGAGGTCAGTTTGACTGTAAGTGATCAGATAGACAAGAAGAAAAGTAGAAAAAAGTATCTCATTGGGAAGTCCTTATCCGCTATGGATGTTATCGAGCCTGGTCGACACAACTTCGGATGAACTAATATCCAACATTCAAGACAAGCAGTTCGTACAGGACTTCGTCCATGGCTATGTCGATCGATCTGCCTGGTTGTTAGACTCAAACGGAGTTGGTTGATAATTATTGTTAGTCATTCTCAGCACCAATACATCATCAACTGTGAGCAGAAAATTGGGATTTGTGTCGTGTTCCTATTCCACGTTTAGCACACTATCGTTTTCGTGACGTTATGATGACTGAGCTTGGCGTTTAGATGGTAAATGTTCCGTGGCCAGTATGTGCGCAACTGCTGGTATCCCTGAATATTCAAGTGTGTCACTGGCCTTCACCTTTGAACCCATCGACGACTTCGACCCCGTCATCAGATGTTTGTTTAACTGATTGTCCATGGCTGGCCGAATCTTTGACCCTAGAGGAATGGCGTTCAACTTGAGCGGTTCTCCTTTTGTTAACAATGTACGAAGTTTAAGGCTGTTTCATCGAACATGCAAAAGTAGCTTCCTGACGCTGGATTCTTCTCGGTGAATCACGGAACTAAATTGGCTATTCAAGAAGAAGGCTTGTTGTAGCAGTCTTGAACAAAGAAGAATACGGAGACAAAGTAAACTAATTATTATTAGAATCCAGAGAATGCTTGACATCTCAAAAGCAGTTTGTTCACAACCGAGCATAGTTATGTCACCAAGAATCTATACAACCAAAAGAAGTGCAATGGAAGAGATTCCTCTTGGGAGAGGTGAACTTACGTCCTACAAAAGTGACTGCCCACTAAGACATGTGCCGAACATGTAGAAATCAGTTTACCACAAACCTACCGCTTTTTAGTTGAAGTTCAGACCGAATCCGAGAGATTTTCACACTGCAATGCATAAACGATTCCTTCCTTATCTTTCAAAAATTGCACTATATCTGTCAGTTCAACTTGGACAAATGTTGCTATTCGCCTGAATATAGACAACTTTTACGATCACAATTCGACTTCCGTGATTTCTCTCCTCAGTTCTTTGGGTGCTGAAAATAACATTACTTTCTTGCTAGGACAATCCCCGACTTCAGTTTGAATACATGACTTGAATGCATATTTTAAGGATAACAATGAGCCTATCCTTCGGCTGAATTCACCTGGTGCATTCTCGCCAGGGAGATGGAAGCACATTACATGAGTTATTTCATATAAATGATACACGTATGTTCAACGATCCAAAATATTACTATGTACCCTTTTTTAAACTTCATTCATTCGCATTTGACTGTAAAACTTGCCTTGAGAAGGATTACCCACGGTTGTCGAAACGTTGGCGCATCAAATTTACCAACAACGCTGTGTTGTTAACATTATATCATTCGCAATTCATTCATTAGCACTGTGCTGTTCTTTTTTAAAGAATGGACAACTGTCTAACTTTTTCAGACATCAAAACGTATTGCAAATCAGATAGCACACTGCGAAGGCACATTACCAGTGGATTCGAATACGGTAGCCAGGATTTCTAACTTGGAAGTTTTACTCGGATGTATATATAAGCAAAGCTTATCGAGAACACTTTTCCACTGATGCATAAATATTTTCTCCATTAACAACCTCAAAGGGAACTAAGACTTTAGTTCTTAACGACTGGGTGGAAGCGGTTGCCTGGAAAAAAAATTTGAATTCTACACCCAAAGAAGATCACAGTATCCGTTTCAGTTTGCATATAGGTGGTTGATTTGTTCCGAATCGGAATGATCAGCGGCTCAGTGGCAATCGACAAAATCTTACATCTGTTTTGGTTCGGAAATTGCCGCAAATGAAATCAGTGCAGATAGTGTATGCCTTATGCAATTCAATTATGAAGCAATCTTCGAAAACCAAATGAAATCTGCGCTTGCATTTATCCTGCACTTATCCCATAACTTTATTTAACCAAGGACCTTGAGTAAGTCGGAAGTGGCTTTTAGAAGATAGCAACAAGAATTCCCGGAGCAGGAATCGTTTTGGAGAACTTGGAAAACGTTTAGATTTGTCATGCAGTTCTCAAGGAAAGGGTTTAGTAATCAACAGTTCATTATGTTCTGAATTTTGATTATGAGAGCTGGTCTGTCCACTTTGGGGCTAATGAGTGGCTGTCAGTATTCAAGGTCCAGTATCACCGAATCATCACTCAAATCTGAAGGAAAAGTCGAGCTAGTGATTACTAAGTGCGTTATGCTTTATGGGATTAAAGTAGAGGCCGTCAGACCAAGCTGCCTGCTGTAAAGGATCCTTACTTGGCATGGGCACGGTTTGCTTACATCTGTTCTCAGTTTAAAGTCGCAATGATTTTGCTCTTTTGAGGCAAGTTTAGTAAAAGCGAAGCAGCGGGAAGGACGTGACTTATGACAAGTGTATATGGAATGTTTTTTCATCTTCTGATATGGTAGGCAATTCTGGCCTTCTTCGTTAGGAAACAGAAAATGTATGTCATATATCAATGTGTATATCATATATATATCTATTATCACAAGTCTGAATGCAGATAATGTGCCATCAAAATCATGGCGAACGATGAAAACAATAAGCGGAAAAGGGGAATGGGGAACAGCATGTAGAATTCATAACGTATACTAGTTCTTCTATACCCCGTCACAATATCACCGGCCGTCTATCGAGATCCATGAGTCCTTGACTCGTTTGCTACTACTCGGCTGCGTAAACCGAAGTAGAGGGCTGTCCTAAGGGACTCCACCCGGACCCTTTGACCAGAGTTCTAAACCTCAAAGCAACAGGACCTAAGGATCACGTAACTCACTGGGGACCGATGACTGATCGCTCAGTTCATGCTTCGTTCAATTTGTGCTAGACATCCCGGGTGCTCAGTACGCCCCTTCACCAAGGATGCCGGCGAGCACGCAGCCGTGTGATTTGTATGCAGCCAGTGGTTGGTTTGGGATCAGGGTTTAGTCAACTACCCTAAACCGATCACCAATGATCAGTCAACCCGGTGGGGGGCACCGGCATTCGGATTCATTCTGACAGTTAAGTAGGAGCACCTCCGCCATGAGAAGACGGTGCGTAATACTTCCCCTCAGCAGAGGGGATTTGAGACACCGGTCACTTGCGTGGGTTTCGAGAGGCATTCAGGGCGAGTAGCCAAAGCAGAGCCTAAGACAGCCACCCCGACCATGATGAAGTATTTGAAGGCTAATAAACGGGACGGCGATTTTCAGTTAGATAGGCTGAGACAAGTAGCCTCAAAGTAAGCCATTGGTGTGAATGCCGTATGACGTCTGAATTTCTGTACTTTTGGATAATAAAACAAAATGGGCAGAAAATGATTAAAATCGCTAGTAAGTGGACAAAACTAGAAGGCTAGAAATAATCGGTTCTGTCAGTTGCATCCTTTTATGATTTTTCGTTTTTTCCTCTCAGTGCTCTACTTGATTTCGAGCCTCTGTATTATATACATGGTACTATAGTAGCGAATTGAAAACTTTTAATGCATAATAAATGACAAACTGTAGAATACATATACTGCCGTCCGCGAAATGTGAGACACTCCGAAATCTCTGAAAATTTTAGAAAGTTCCAAATTTTTGTTGTCTATATCAGGACACTAGCAACTACGGCTAAGTTATGCGAATTGTTTCTTCCCGTTGTATCGAGGCTCGATGATTAAGTCGGATGCGGGATAATATTTTGCAACAATTACTCATTCAAAAAGATTATCTCAACTAACAAAGCATGCAATTTGCCACGTCTAGTCAAGCGTAAGAAATACGCAAACGCTTAATTGTTATACAGATTTCGACCGTGAAGAGGCTTAAAATGGTCCAGTAGACGAGGTTCACTAGTGCCATATAACCGATTTTTTCATCTACCGTTAGCTCGCCGTTTCTTACGTATGACAAGCAGTCTATCCTAACCATCTTGGACGAAAAATTGTCCTGGGTCGTATTATGTGGCAAAGGAGCAACGTGCAGATCTGATCACATTTCGATGAACTAGATTGCAAATCCATCACATCAGAATCGTTTTTGTTGTTTGAATCGGCGTTTATTCTCAGCGGTCCGTCGCACTTTGTGAATGTAGGTACACACAACTATCACTTAGCGTCGCTCTTGTGCACTACACAACAACCGTCTGTGGACGACCGACTAACATTAACTATTTAAAAATCATCACTAATGGCATCCATTCCCCGTGCTATGTCTTGCCGTAAATAAACTAAAACAAAGTGTTACACTGAAAAACACTTAAGCGCTGAGGGCTGACGAAGCACCTGCAAAAGAATTTGCTATAACCGATTCTCCGTATATTATGCGCTGCAAGCAGAAACAGAGAAACCTATGGTTGCGGAAACTATAGGTAAGCAAATGAAACTGAGCTCGTTTATCACCTTGTTTCCGAGGGTGTATTGGAATAATACCCCACCTTATATTAGCTTAACGATGCTGTGAGACATGAGAAGAAACAACACCAATGAGGACAAAAACAACAGCAACACCAGCGAGAACTACTACCACTAATTGTACTTATTCACATGAAAGAAAATGGATCAGTGACCGAGAACTGCGCAGAAGAATTGAAAAAGTCATCATTAAGGAGCTAAAAGGAAACAAATTGCCATGTAGATTTATTGTGCGTCCCTCTTGTGTACACGAGATAAGTTGGAGGCTATTTCATTGAGAATGACAATTCTACACTGACCAGGCTTCGGTAGGGGAAGACAAAATTATCGAAAAGTTCCGGGGTGCAGTAGTGTAACCCAAAATGGGTGGCTGATTACAAACGAATTTCTTGGAGCACAAAAATAAGGCCCATCTGATGCAACATACAAGAACACGTTTGGTAGGTCACATACATGCTCGTAACCAAATGGGTATGAATACTAGCAATGTTCACGTATTGCAACGATGCCGTGTAACGAGGAATGATAATCACGGGTAAAGCTTCGAGACCACAGAAATTCCATTAATTGGATGAATAAATACTTCCTCAAGGTTTTTGCACAACCCAAATGTACAAACCGAAAATGGAGCCTGTTATAATTCTGACATGGACAAAGTTGTCTGTCTGCGTCATCCTGCACGCCAAAATTCACACCCATCTAATCGATTTCAATGTACGGTTTAATGAGACCATGTGCTTATATGTAATTTGCAATAGAGACATTCCAAGGGTATGCATAAGCAATTACGAAAATTTGATTTGATTTATCCAAGTTTGGAATAAAACACGTTATGCATGACTTATCGGTTATATGTTCATCTGAGTGCGTCGTTCCAAATTTTCGAACCTGACAGATCAAATTTGGGTACAACTCAATGCAGGTCTACAAGGTATATTTCCAAAGAATATCATAGCCAAATTCTGAAAGTCATTTATTAAGGGTAAAATGATGAACCACCCTCACAAGTGGACTGTTGTTCTATTTCCAATGTCGTTTGAGTCATCGTTGCATTCGTATTTCCCATACGTACAAGAAGAAGAGATGGCCGCTGACCGCCGTGTGCGATACGTTCTCATCCAGCACGGAAAATTCACATCCTCTGTAATTGGTTCCACACTCAACTTTAAGTCCCCATAAATGGTCAATGATTTATGGTCTGACGATCTTGCAGTTTCATAGATCGATAACTGATCGACCCCAGTTAATGTATTTCTAAAGCAAATCAACAACGAAATCAGTTCAACGGATCAATAAAATTGCTACATTGGGTGTATAATCAACAACTGCGCACGAAGCGATGTTTACCTGCTAGCAGAATTGTCGCAACGTGAGTGCTGAATTGATAACCTCCTTCCGAAGATGTCTATTAGGAATTCTCTTTGATGCAATTATTGTTCGAAAACATGAGGGGGCAGTAGTTTCTAATGAAAACGAATAAATTCGATGGCAACCCAAAACGTGAATAAAGACGGAGAGGTTTGAGGAACCATAAGTAATGCCACCATCACTGAGGCTGGTCGACGAGTAGCATCTGAAATTTCTCATATCCAGCTTAGCTCAGGGTTTGGTCAATCCTGTCCGAAGAAGATACTTTCACTAGCTTTGATGCTTATCTTCCCCTGAGGATGTTGTTGATGAGAAGTAGCATTTCCGTCCCACTGCTGTTATCGACTATGGTACTGACGCACAAAATTTTATTTCCTACTTGTGCAAGCCAAGTGATTACGAAACGAGTCCGATCACTGAGCTTGAATTAGGAGGAATTAGTGGGGAAAATTTTCACTCAGCTGCCGCTACTCAGTCTCCAGCATTCCTTTCGTTTTCAATTATTCGGGTGTTAAGTTGATCCTAGAATAAAATAGCGATTCTGAAAACTGTTAGTGGGAATAAAAGCTGAGCGTACGCGGACATAATGAAGAAGTTTCGCAGTTAAACGCGAGCAGCGCCATTCAGGTAGCTAACTACAAGTTTTTTAGTATGCCAGGGGGAGAATGCGGCTTTATGACTCCGCAGTTCACGCTATTTCGAAGTGAAAAACCATCCTGTGGCTTGGCTGTTTACATCTGACTATTTTTTTTTATACGTATGGCATTCTTCCCGAATTTTTTTTCTCGCGACCTTCAAATGTGATTTACAACTTCGGAATCAAAAGAGTGGAGTTTGTGAGCACAGCCACAATCGATGCGAGGGCAACTTTAGATTGAAAGCTCTCTCATCCTAGATAAATGACCGATGCCTGCAGAAAGACCAGACCGCTGGTGTATATGATGATTCCACGCAGATAATTTACGTCAAATGTGGTCAACACATTTTGTATGTAGTCTTCATGTGATGCGGTTGTTTCTCTCCTCTTGAGATATTACAATGACTTTTGGAAACATTTGGGGCCTACAGTTATGGCAGTGGCTGTAATGTGGTTCTGCCTTCGGAATTTGCTTTTTAATCAGAGGATGCAAGAAACTGATGGCAATGTGAAATGGTTGGCCATAGTAGCAAAACTCCGCTCTTCTTACTCCATTTTTAATAAAATTCCAGTGATTTACAATCAAATGTCTAGAAGCTTAAAAAGCTAAGCGAAAAAAGTGCTGACCTCCGGAAGAAACTGTAATAATTCGATAAGACAATCGTTTAAATCATTTAAAAATCATTTCTCGCCTAAAAAATTATGGTAGAGATAACGACCCAAACGAGATTACCAAAAATGCACATAAAACAATTCATTCTGTCGAAATAACCACGAGAGACTGTTGATCACTCGGAAGTGCCAAACTTAGTTTCAAGTTCGGGATGACCACGCATTTCCCGCGTTATTTTGGAATGACTTTAAAATTAAAAGGAACGTCAGTAGACTGGCCTACTGCGAACCCGTTTGCAAACTCCTGAAACCAGGCTTATCTTACGTGGACATATAACACATAAAGTGAATTGATCATTCGTGTTTCACTGAAATGTGTGGGCCGGTGTGTTCTTGGCGGATCTCGTGGAATGGAAGCACTCCACAAATTTCTGACAAAAATGCTAATACTTTGAAATAATTCCGAAATTAACCGAGGAACAATGTGATAAAACCGAAAGAGCAGTCGTTTATCTTTCATTGAGTTCGGAATTCGCATCCAAAACTGCCCCCGGGGTAAACACATTTCGCTTTCATGCTTTACGTCATCTACATACACAAAATCTAGGCTGACTACTTGGCTTCTTTTGATTTCACTTTAGTCCATCGGTTTACACAGGACACACTACATTCTCAACGGCCAACCCGAATGCTCAGTGTGTCCTTAAGCCAGGGTCTTACTCCGTCATCCATTTTTTAATGTTTCATCAAAATAACTTGCGCAAAATTGAATGATAATTGGAGGAACTACGATGGAACATAGGAGTTCTTAATTAGTGAACCAGTTTTTTGCGGATGAGTAACTCAGAGTATGTGCCAATAAGAGCTGAAAAGCGAAATGTTAAAAAACAAATTTCATGTTAGCGTTTGCCAGAGCAGCAAAGTCAAATTAGAGGAACATCTACTCTGCAGTCATACTCATTTGAGTTAGTAAATTAAAAGAAAACGGAGTGGGACATGAACTATTTGGGGGTAGCGAACGCCTGTGGGGAAGTTTGAAATTAAGTTTCGATACTAATACTATTTGAGGTTACAGGTACCTGTAAATCCCCTCTGTTTTACCAACCTTGATAACTAAACTACTGGCCGTTACCGTACATGTGAACATATACCAGAGATTCTCTTGGACTAGGACTAAGTGGCAGTTGGATTAAGGTTTGATGATGCGAGGGGTCAGAAAAATTCGAAATCAGAGATCGATTTTATTTTTTTAAATCGCCATTTTCACTGAGGTATGACACTATTAGTGAAGCAAACGTTTATTATAACAGTGTCCTAACAAACAGCTCCGAGAATGAATTGTCTCTTTCCTCCTGAAACTTTGTTGAATAGTAACAATAATAACTACAATAAAAGTAATAATAATACTAATGTTCGACCGCACCACGCGTGGTCGGGGAGTATTCGCAGATCCAAGGAAAGCATAAGATATTAGATTAGAAAAGATGATTAATGCTCCAATAAATCGTACTTTAACTGCCGGGTAGTTGATTTGAATAAAATTTAGTCAGAACAAACTAAGTAATTTCTTATCCGAATATGATTGCCTTTTTTAGATTCCACTATTGTATTGATCGATCTCACTATTTTACACCTATGAACGGCTGAAAATCCCTCCACGTGGAAGCATAAAGCCAACAATGGCTTGACTTTATCTGACTCGGTTTATTATTCCTTAGTCTCGTTCTAACAACAAAAAAGCTCGGCCTGTTCTAGAATGTATTACGCGTGTAGATCATCGCATCAGCGCGGAGTCGGAGCGGACCTTCTGAATAGGAGTAAAAGTAGACAGACAATGCCACAAAAATAGAACCGTTCACATTCGATTCTGTCATGTCATCTTGTACATCCAGTTGAACGGTTGCACAACACGTGACCGAATGATGAATGTAATTTTCAACACGAGGAAAAACTAACAAACAGATCCGTATCGAGAATTAGCATAATTTACGTTGAAATTTCAGATGTTATCATACAAACTGGCCATACTACTCGCGGTGATTTACAACTTTGGAGAAAAGCAACCAGTTAGTCTTTCACTAAACGTCCAAATTATTTACATTCGAAAATGCATGTTCATTTGGTTTTGAAAACGTAACCAATTCAGTCGACCTTGGCGTGCACGCCATTGATGCCTAAGCGACGTCTTCAGTTTACAAATATTCTTTTGTTGAATTTCATTAAAAACTCACACTTGTTGGCCGTGGTTTTCCACAATGAAAAACTCTGATAGCCCGCCTAAATCCACGAAAGCATTCCCGGGAAACAAGGAAATCATTCACTACCAGCAAATAATCGCAACGATTAGCAGTAAGAAAATAGACGACCGCAGCTACACAATCTGGGTAGAAAGGCTAGGTCGTTTGCTGGCCACCTTAACCTCAATTTCCCTCAGCAACGAATGCTTAATGAGCGCTTCCTTGAGTCTTCTTGAAGTGTTGCTGAGATGTGCTTATGAATCATGGTAGTAAGAATGTTCCGCAGTCATCATTGAATTTATCCGACAAAAGAGACGAACCATATGGAAATTAAGCCAATTTAAACGTTTCGTTTTAAGGGTGAACTGACAAATGCTAGTCCTCACGCGTCAGCTTGTCTCGTTCTACTTTGATAATAATAAAAGAATAAGTCATTGTTCTAAGGGATATGACCTACAAGCCTCCACATTGTTCCGTGTGACGTAAACGCTAAAAGCTAACAAAAATGTTACCTTGGCATTCGGTAATTTTTTGACCTATAGTTTGCACGCGCCTCATGTTTGATGTGCGCATCTTCTTCGGCTTATTGCTTATATAGTTGAAAACAAATCCGCTTTATTTGAAGCAGCAGTCAGGCGTACGGACATATGCGCGGCATATATAGAAGATGCAGTCTGAAGAACAGTCAGTCAACGGAATCACCACATCCTCTATCTCCTGCGATTTATTCCAGAATGAGGTAATTTGACAACAAACACTTACGTTTTCCTCACAATAACATGCACAGCACGGTGGAAAAATTTATTCGGCAAAAATAGCACTAATAAGCTAGAGAAATCATAACAATATCAGTTAGATTTGCATTCATTAAAATCACCGGCAGGCGACTTAAGTCACATTAAAAAAACCTTGATGTTTCTATAACCAGTAGGATTGCCGGAACATCGGTCGACCCAGGATACGTTCGAATGATACACTATCTTCTCATGTCAAATTGTGCGCAATATGTTACTCTTCAAGTCGTGCCGTGCTTCGAAGTTTGACTGCTTCTCTGTCTTTGTGTTCAGTTTTCCCAACTTGAACTACTCAGTTTTGTTAGTGCGTGGCACCGAAGCGTACAATGGTCACTACGCCTCCCCAAGCATTTTTATGATCGAATCACGGTATCTGATCCCTAACTGGAATGAAAGACGATTTTCTTGTTCTGATGTCATATACTGGTGTTCAGTGAAATGCATCCGCCCCTGACTCACCGATTTTATTGATCCACAGATTGGCATTCAAATATATCAACAAACGAGATTGACCGGACGACAGGGCTAAAATATCCATATTTGGTATTTTTAATCCATGAGTTGTGGCAAAAGGGAAGAGGTGGAAAGAGTGCAAGATTGGAGCAGCAAAAACCACATGATGTTCGTACCACACTCCCGTCGAATATATAATAATTGGCCGCTTTGCTCTCAAACTCGAACTTTCCATGTTTTTTGGTGCACACGTCCGATGGATATATCTATAACCCAAAAATGCAATTCCTATCGGTATCACATGTTGATTGCTCAATAGCGTTACATTTTTTATTCTTTTATGTAACTCCCGCCCAGTTCGATGCTTCCATGCGATTTCTTGTTTTTGCTAACACGTACGAATTAAACATTTATTGATTAGTTCGCGTGCCTCTAACCGAAACAGTAATCGACCGATCGATTGACCCCACCATAGAAGTACTTTAAATCGTGGTCAGAATCACTTTCCTGTCGACTTCGATTAGGTCAGTGCAACGTTACACATACCACTGGTTTGATATCGGTAGACGGGCATTCAGTTGCTGCGCTGGCTCGTATGTCGAGGTAAATATATTTCTTAAGTGTAACCTTTTATATCCGTAACACACACAGCTCTAGACAGATGTGCATTCAGTCGTGCATGAACCACCGTCAATATCCTCCCGTTAAGATTATTTTTGGCTGCCTGACATTGTGACACCTTTACGAGTTGTTTCAGGAAATCTGTTGTTTTCTTCTTGTTTTGACAGTCACGACTAACTCGTTCGACTAGGTCATCAACGTAACCAAGCTATGGGGAAAAATGTTACTTACCTCATTACATTATAATGTGTGGAATCGATACTCCACTTACGTAACATACTTCCTAAAGGCGACGCCGGGAGTGGGAATTACGAGGGCAACATTTTGCTCGCTAACTAGACTCATCGTATTCGACGATATCTCACAATTTTATGTTCATAAGAGTTTACTAGGCGGAAGCACAAAAGCCGCTCGCAAATGTTAAACTATGCGCAAAATAAAGGGCACTCCTAACCTATTGTGACGCCTACTTGTTGGTTTACTGTACAAGGAAATGTGGTATAACCAGATTGAACAATAATTCGACTGGCGAGAACCCTCATATTTGAGTCCCATGGATTAATTATCTTAGGTTTAATAACCATCTACTAATTGCGAAAGGATTTAGACAGCTTTGCCATTGATAGTGTCGCAAAAACGCAATCAATTTACAAGTTGCCCTCTTTTCTCATCCAGTTCATCTGAGCACGTTTTCTACGCATGTCAACTGCGATATTACTGTCACAACGAGACTAAACCTTGACGTGGTGTGACGGCTTGCGTGCCTCCATGATCCAACGAGCTGTACAGGATGGCTTATCTCAAGCCAAAGATCCAATCGTACCTGGAAGATCAATGGGTAGAGGCCTGACGAAGTAGTCTCCTGATCCTCTAAGTTGGGGGTTGATCTGAGTTAGCAGCTCAGTTGGAAAAATGAGTGGAAGAATAATTGATCCAAGTAGATGGGCTTCCACCCCGCTGCTTTGCGGTCAGGTTCTTGTCAGAACCATGATTCAAATGTGTGAAATCTGTGACCCCACCCGGATTCGCACCGTTCACCGATGCCATTCACATTTTAGTACCGTGCGTGTTCTACCTGTCGAGCTGCCGTGCAGCAGAGAGTAGGTTTGCCTAGAATAGATTTTCTGATGATTGGTTTGGAATAGTTCGACCACAGTTTCTATTCGATTTAAACGTGGTATGGTTGCGTTGCTGAAGATCCCAAATCTCGTAAGATCCATGCACTGCTTTCGTCTTTCCCTGTGTTGTGTAAAGCTTTGTTGCTAAGTGGAAAATAGCTTCCAATGAGACTCTGATCATATCAAGAGAGGAAGAACCCTTAAAATTCTCCTTCCACTATTCGATAATTGCAATATACTATGGGCACTTTTAAACTATACATGCACATATATATATATATATATCTACGTATACATACGTATAAATATATTCAGAAGACGGCTTTTAACGATAGCAGTGAATGACAGAATCACTAATCTAGTTACCGTGCTCATGCTAGCACTTAATTGCATCTTGAAACGTATTCACAGTTTAACATCAACGTTACGATGAATTCGAAAAGATCGGTTGAAGTGGAGGATGTATGAAAGCAACGGTATCATGCCTGACTCGATATGCTTTTTGTCTTTGATTATAATTGATGGGTTGGTAGCCTTAAGTTTTTCCCGATGGATGGGCAATTTATGTGGACTTTGTGCCGTGATTAACAGTTTCGTCGCTTTGGGTGTGGGTTTTAAGGATATGTGCGTGAGTGTTGTCTAGAACTAAACTGATGATATCGTTACCCCTTAGATTTTGTCCGTAATAGCAGGAACGATGAATAAAAGGTATCCAACTGCACAGATTAGTGATTTGTCGTCGGTTGGGAAAACGACCTCGGAATTCTGACAACCGATCCCGTTGGTCCAAGTCCGAGAACAATTCAGCTCTGAAAGGAAGGACGCTGATACAGATAACACATTTATTCAGATGAAGGGGATGGAAGAAAAACAGACACGTGGTAGTACCAAAACGTAAAATATAAAGCATCCCAAAATCGAGCGGAAAGTTATCATCCCCAACGTTCCCGTGAAGAGAAAAGACAGCTGATATTTGCCTGATACGTGCTTAGACATTAAAAATGATGGCAGTGAAGAGAACTTAGGACATAACGCCTGCAACAGACTTCGTTTTGAACAAACCACCTGGTCATTTGATTTTATTAATTTTGTTATTAAATTTTTACTAATATTTTTTCAAAATAATCGATCTACAGCAAAATGTAGGGAGAAAGATATTCCGAACCGCCTATTGTTAAAACTAATTTATTACGGTCCCATTCGTCGTGGACAAGACAGTATTATCGTATTACAAATAATTTCCTTAAAAATCAAGACAGTGCCGGGAGGTCAGAATATATGAAATCCACCGTGCGGGAGCGCCAAACAAAAACCCGGACAATCTTGGTAAAATCTCCAGAAAGTTATGCCCCATTATTACACAAACAAGTATATGTTGTCGAATTTATTAATATAGTACTATCTGCTTGGAATGTTTCCCCAAATATCTTCTTCATTGCTGTTATTAACATCTAAGGTCCATACTTTTTAAAGTTCGGTGGTCTCTTCGGCTACTAATTAAAAAACTGTTTCAGCACTAACCGACAGTTTCACGACAACAGATGACAGAACTCCCTATCCGAACGGAATGCTCGTCTATCTTAAGGCTTTGAAAGTGTGCATGCTTTAGCGACCCCAGCTGAAAGACAGTCTGTTAAGCAACGAAACATCATTCTCACACTACTCAGAAGTAATTGTACTATATAACTGTGAACGTCAAGGGCGAGGCAAGCTAATTGGAGCATTCGCCATCCTTGGGAAGGACATGATTTAGTAGACTTTTCAGTGGCGTTAACGGGATGTTTGATACGTCTTCTTTCGAAGCTATCGGAAGTCTCTAACTGTTACCCAGATCGAGATGCGAAAAGATTGAAACTCTTAATTCTGGTTATCTGCCGACCGCAGCTGGATGGCAGTGTTAACCCATGTTTTCAAGATGGGGACCAGGATTCAAAAACTGGGCGCTAAGGCGGTTATGCGCTAATTTTAGGCTCTAATAGCAACGAAACTTGAATCCAGTGCTTTCCAAGTGGAAGACTGACAGGTTCATCTGAACTGTGTCCCTGAGGTGTTTATCTCGAAGGGAAGCCAAAGAAGTGAAATTCTTTTATTTTTTGCCCAGTGGCATTTTACAAATCTCAAAAACTCCAATTGTGTAACTAAGCAAAATAAATTTTCAACTGACTCACAAATGTTGTCACTCTTTTATTCCCATCGTAGGCTATCTGATAGTTTGTGTTATTACTTTAGTTCTTCTGTTCTCTTATTTGAAAAAGAAAAAAACCTACTCAGGTTCGACAAAATCCGCGTTACCTAACATGAACTCTTGCCCAATACTAAAACAACCAATGGTTATGGTCGAACTTTAACGGAGAAAAAAAGATTGCGATATTAGTTTGCTTTTTCGTGACACTTAAAATGCTTTATGATTAGGTTATCGGAAGTCCTAAAATACCTTGTTGGACATCAACGTGTTCGACTATGGGCATGTGTGTGTGTGTGTGTGTGTGTGTGTGTGAATCACTTGCAACTAATTTTGGGTTTGCGTTCGTGCCAACACAGTGCTTCACACGCTAGTTGCACGACCGATAATTGAAAAACTACACCAGAAATCAGTTGCGCTGTCATTCGATCCAAGATGATGATCACCGATTGTTTCTTTGAACAAAGTTGTAGGATGAATGATATGGTGAAAAGTTGGAACTTTGGTGCGGTAAATCCGTATTGGTGATATGCACTGGTGTGGTGTTGCACAGTCATTAAACACTTCCGGGAGTCATTACGAGAAATAAAAAGACTACTTGGAGCATATTCGGCATACATCCTCAAATAAAACAATTGAAATTTTGATTCGGGAATTAACTGCATTAGTGTTAACTGAATCCAAACAATGCATCTGCATTTATTAATTTTTAGAACAAAGTTAGACGAAACAATTTTCTGGTATTTCAACTTATTCCCACTTCAAGTTAAAATAATGCGTGCATGCAGAATGTAGGACAACCGGAAACAACAATTAACGAATAAAATATATTTATAGAAAGCGACGAGTTCCCATAGTATTGATACGGATACAAATGACTTTGTAATGATGCCACAATATCCCCCACTGGTTGATTGCATCTGCTTCGGCTAATTTGTATTATCGGGCGTTCTATGCCCGGTAAGTTACCTCTTGTGCTTTGTCACCATTAATACTTGTTAACCAATGATCAGGTATTCGATAATGGATCCGGGCTGTCTTACCTGATCTGGCGTATCGCTGTGGGGCTTGTCGAACACTTCACGAAGCCTAACAATAGTTCACTGTATGTTCTGCAGATCTATACTAAACATATTCCGTTCAAGTTCGTCAGATCTTGCCTTTTGCACGTCAGGAAAATGGTAAACCCCAATTTCTGTATCAAGTAACGCGTACTCCTCGAAATCGTTTAAAAAGAAAGCCTCCAGAACTTTGGTGCCAAGGCATTCGGACTCAATCGGCTGCCCAAATTATGTCACGAAGAAACATCAACAAATTCAGCTATGTAACTTTCACTGTCTACCAAAACATCCGATCGAAAAAAAAAGTTATAACAGTCGTAAATTATCTGACAAGATATATCTACTTCCAGGGTGGGAATCATGGCCAGCTGAAACCCGGTAAGTGGGGGTTATTGACCAGTGGTGGGAATATTCAACCGCTAGACCTTCAGGTAAAAATGCTCTGGTGTAGACGGCTTGATGACCGCTGGTTTACTGGGTTGCCGGTTACCAAGCTACCATTATTTAATGGTAAACAAACATTTTAGTACACTCAAATATCCCAGAGTGAATGTGTCACTCGCTTCCAAAAGATGTTGTGTACATCGCCGGGATAGCATTTAGTGGGTGCTCCATCAAAAGCAAATCAAGGATAAAGATTTATGGAAAAAAAAAAGAAAATTACTCTTATCCTTTCATTTAAGTCCCATTTTCGATCTGTTCTGTTATTCATCTCGTTCTCCCTCGGAATATAAACTCCGACTTCATGAAATGTTACATAGTTAGTGATTTAAAACTGTGGAAACGACGCAAGGACCAGCGAAACAGAGATATCTGGGCATACAAACTGATATCACATGTAAACGAGACCTCAAGTAACTTCGTTGAGTAGGGGATTCTGTAGTAGCCGTGGTCCCTGACTATACTAATAAACCGACCTTACGTTAAGCTTGAGGAGTATTTATTTAGATAGTCAAACGATCAACTGAAAACTGCACTGAGTTACAGTGGTCACTAATAATGAGCAACTTACATATTGCATTTACTATCGATTCCTAATCTACGACGGTTTTGGAATATGTCGAGGCTAAATTGCATGCTATCAGTGTATTCTCGGTTTTTTTTCAATCACGTTCACTCTTAGATTGACTGTCTCTATCAGTTGAACGTGGATGAACTAGGTTGGCAAAATAAACTTATCTGAGCATCAAAACTTAAGAGCCGACAGAACGTCAAAATTTCACCTGAACAGCTACAAGGATGTCACGATTCTTCCCCATATAAAATTGTAGGCGATAACAAGACAGTTAAGTTTGCACTAATTGTCAATGTATCAGATATTCTACTCGTAATTATGGCTGCAAAATAGTGTCATAATTTTCTCTTCAATAAGCAGGCTGTTATTTAATGATAGATAGATTTTAATAATGATTCTTACTGATCGATCCTTGGTTTCTCAGCTAAGAAAGGTTTTCATTTGCCTAAGAGTGAAAGTTTACATTAACGGCATTTGGAAGCTTTACTTTAGTTTCCTATACTGTTCTTATATCATTGAATCAACAAGCTGACAAAGTAAGACTTAGTTATGCCCCAGTTTGGGAGAACATCAGATTGTGAGCCGTGGAATGTTTTAATTTTCAAGTTAAATCTTGTCCAGAGTTCCAACTAAAGCAAGAACATCAATTATACCGTGAGGACAAGAAACACTTTACGAATCCCAGAAAAGCATACACTAAAAGTGGGAGACTTTTCTCCCAAAAAAAAAAACCCGCGTTGCATTTCTTCGTGAATTCAATAAACAGGTCAACTTGGTTAGTGTCTTCCTTACAACTTTGTTTTATTTGCTTGAAATTCATCTTGGCTGAAGCGTCTGGGTGAATCAGCAGCACAACATACCTTGCATGGTGAGGGAATCCAAGACGTACTGAATTGTTCGAAGAGAAAATTTTATAGTATACCCTAGACGCTGGACTCGAAAGTCAAAATATCTGATCGAGTGGGTAGATTTTGTGTCAGGATCATCCAAACTATGCAAAAGAACAAAACCCTGTTTATCGTCCATTGCAGTATATGCGAACTGTTGGTTTACATCAAGTCCTTATTACGTCATACTTGGGACTTGCTGATAATAGCGAAAATGAGATATCGAGTAACATTATACCACACCTGCTTACTGAGTAACGAGAAATCAAATGGTTCTTATGGGACTCGTCTCTTCTCTCTGAATATTTAGCATCTAGAAAAAGACTCTCTATCTGTTCTGCCGCCTTTCGGTGGGCCGAAAAGATTTTACCTGTTGCATCGGCTGCGATAAGACATCGTTTATTTATCATGATCTGACAAAGATGAGTCATTGTATTTAAAAGAAGCCAAATAAACACCCAGCGCCATTAAAATTTCAAGCCATTGCAATCAGATTCCGGTGGAAACGAAATAGAAAGGGGGTTGAATAATTTGGACTTCGGTCGCTGGGAGAAGATAGGGGTGGAGAACTTAAATGTATTAGTCAAAACTAAAAATTACTTATAGGGATTATTGGATTTTTGTTGTCAGTTAGCGCACGACCTTCAAAAACTTGTGCCATACGGTCAGATCACATTCAGTGCAGGTGGAATGGGCAGAGTATTTTTTGTGCAGAGGTTACAAACCTGAGAAAGCAGAAGATTAATTTTCTACCAGTTGCTAATGTGGGAAGTTTTATTATTCTTGATTGGTTTCGTAAAACATGCCGGGCAACTGGTAGGTTTACTTAAATGTCAGTCGACTAACCGATTTTCGCAAACTGCGGGCCAATTTCCTTTCGGATCACTGCTCCATTCACTTGTTGTTAAGTCAGTCTGAACTGCATCTTTCAATGCTATTCAATAATTACCTGCTAGCACTATATGTGAAAGCAAGGTCTTGTCCCAGAAATAGCTCACTTGGTTGTTTTAGGTTTCATGCTAATGAAACTACGAATATATCAATTCGACAGAAATTATTATCTATCTGCTCCTTTTAACACGCTATGTAAAAGGTGCAGAGCATTTCCAGATGAAAGCCGCTGTCATCCAGAAGTTTCTGAGCGAAGTAGTGGACAGCGTCGACAGGGTTTGAACTGAGAACGTTCAGGTCCATGTTCACGTTTGCTAGACCAGTGCCTGTGACAACTAAACTATTACATCTGAAGTTTTAACGCTATTGGGAATTTTTTTCTGATTTTGTGGGGAGATCTCTGCGCATTCTAAGCAATGGGTAACTACTGATGTGGTAACCACGTCGGTGCATTCTGTCGCAGGAGGGCAAAAAGTGAAAAACTAAGAATATGGGCGGTCCAGCACGCCGCAGAGTGAGGCAGAGTATATTTCTTGACCATTATGGTTAACCTGTCAACTTAAGTAGGCCAAACATTTTACCGGGAGCTACTCTCATACTACCAAGGAGGTAGATGGCGCCTAGAAAATATAAGCTTGGGCACGATTTATGATATATTCGTCTAGCTCACTGAATGCGATGCAATGAGCGTTCATATTCGCTTTATAGCCCATGATGCGAATGGGTTACAGAACAACCTAGTGCTGTAGTCCGATTTCTGTCGACATAGTTGAACCTAGTATACAGTGGAAAGTATCGACCTAACCAGCCAAACTTTGTTGGCACTAAAAGTGATCGAAGTTCGTTAAAGATAGATTTCTGTTCATCCTTATCGATCAACTAATGAAGACTCCCTCAGACCTTCAAGAATACGAATTGCTTTCATTTGAACACTCATAGAATCTCTTCTATCTGGTGCCAAAGATCATATACAAACTGCTATGTCACACTGTTACATGAGGTTAGAGTTGGTGTGACTTCATGGCGCTTGTGTAAGCATGCCGCTAACGGGCAAACATCAGACATTTTCTCCGTGTTTATTTATTTACCAAAGAAACCAGCGCTTCACGTGGCATCAACGGTTTCAGAATGTATGTAGTAACTTAGGCATACATATGAAATAATCAGCGGAGTCAAGCAATCAAGCACTTTGACAACGCCGATGTGTGCACAAGTAACAGTGTGTGCATCCTCGTGTACCAAATGTGAGCGGGAAAAACAACTTAAAGAATGAACCAAACGTAGAATGAAATTAGTCTGTTACACTCCGACACCCATATCAGAGTCGAGACCATCGGAAGCTAAGACAAATAACCGCGATTAACCATCGACAAAAGAAGAGTCCATGTGCGCCCCTATATTCGCCATACGCCCTTTTTCCGTTCGAATGCCAGTCGGGTTGATCTATGTTCAATGGGCAATCCCGGGAACCGCAAGAAACAACCACCGTGCAGTTTACGCAAACAGATTACGGTTGAAATTGCGTCATCTAAAACGAACAGGATTGAACCATAATTGATGAAAGAGAATCAGTTTAAGCACAGTACAAATCTGAAAACAGCATTTCGAATGCCTTTGAAGAAAAGGGAAGATGTTGCTCAGTGTGGTAGCGTTTCTTCGTAATAAAGCGGGCTTTTACTAATCATTGATGCGTTTTGATGATCATGTCGTTTTATCGACTATCCATGCGTCTTGATCAAACCACGTTGTTATTTTATATTCCTTTAATCAATAATCATGGAATTCACACCTGTTCAGTCCGCAAAAGTGGATGCCAAGTAAGTGCGAAGCTAAAAGCATTTCACAGCCGGTTAAAAATATGAATAAACCTAAACCAATCCCCTTCCAATAAATCCAGTGTATTTCCAAACACGAGATTCTGCATGTAACCTAACCAAGAATATTAAGTTTCCGAAAGTTACGCTTTGAACTGTGTGTTCAATTGTCATGGCCATGTTTTCAAGTCGTGTTTAGATTTCCGATCCATATGTTCACAAATTGAAATAGCGCAAAGAGGACTGAACGATACTGGGAGGAAGAGATATTAAAATGACCAGCATCTGTTGAGTTCGCAATCTGATACTGAACGAAGCACTATAGTAGGCTGCGTATAAAAGAAAATGAAATCTGGTAAAGTTGTCTTGAGTACTCAGAAAAAAGGGTATTTCGTGTTCACTTTCAATAGAAATTTGACGAACAGACGAAGGAGATATGCGTAACAATAATAGTCGTTTCGATCAGAGCTAACCGAATAGCGAGTTCCACTGTACGACTAAGGAATTCAACGACTTCGAATAGTTGCTTGAAATTTCACATTTCAGGTATCGGTTGTCGAACAAATCTGTTCTTCCACCAGCGAGAGAAAACTGCGGAATAGGAAAGTTGGGTTCTGAGGTCAACTTGATCAGCCGGTTGGCCTTTTTCCAATAAACTTGTCAAAATCATGTACATCTGACATAGCGATCACTTTAGTACTGTCAGAGTACAATTCTCAGTTTGACGCAAATCATTACAGCCAGACTGTCACTAAAAGGTAGAACATCAGGTTCGGAGTAATATATCCTTTGGGATTTATCAAATAACGATGCGCATAAATGTGCACCGTCAAAATGCGACCTCACTTTGTCATGGATTGACGAACTGCGAAATCCCATGACCCAACGACTTAGGCAGGGAGACTTACCCAAACCCAGGATTCAGTCCTATGTGGAAAGTCAATGGGCAAACCTGGTTCTCTAGCTAAGGGGTCAGTTTATGTCTGATATTCAATCGTAACACAACGGATGGAATAATAATTAATACAAGCAAATGAGTTTCCATTAAGACACTCCCGCCTGAATTGCAGACAGATTCTTATTAGGAACAAAGGCTATGGCTGAGAACTGAAATCTTTTGCCTGATTATCAGCTCGGATCCCGCAGCAGCACTTGTCCAGCATCTCCTATGAGCTACAATTATAGAAAATTCGATGTCATCAGTCCTTGAGCATCGCATTGCATCGAGCGAAGTGAGTAATATTATACTTGTTACTCTCTAGTTCCTCTCTTTCCAACCTGTCTTCTCTATCTAATCGCCTCTTTTAGTTCCCTTTACTTATCCTTAATTGTCCTGAAAATGGAATGTTTTATACTTGCAACTGTTAGCAGACAGTGTAGCTGTCGCAAGTGATTTGCAGTCTAGTAACTCATTTTCTTCAGCCTCATCAGACTCTGAATCTCGGATTCTTTAATGTGCGCATCCTCACGCAAGTCGACCAGCACGTGTGTTTACCACTCACAGCAGACTTACTGGTGGTGAATACTTGTTGCACAAGTGAAATCCGAATTCAGGATGTGAGTATAACAATTTATATAAATGCGCGTCAAGCCATTTCCTGCGCACATCAGAAGACAAAGCAATCCGCACTGCTCGTCAACGTGATGTAAGAACAGTTTTGAGTGGTACGGCTGAGATGCTTTCAGATCGGATGCCGGTTGATTGACTTTTGTGTTCCGCATGACTCACCGGGTCATCTGGCATCCGAAGGGATAGTTTTACTAGGTGCAGTTTATTTGTCATCTCAACATAAGCTCCGAAAGACTATAGCACTGATTCGCAGAAGAACAGGTTTTATGGAGCATTAGTCACTCTCGTCCTCAGGTTCAAAAGCTCTGACATTGCACCGCTAGTCGAGAAACGTAGTGCAGCAGAATCTTACTTAGGTGGACTGAGAGCCTTAGTCTACAGTGCGCGTACCTCGAATTCTGAATTCGTGTTTCACTCACACAGCAGACATCAATCGAGAATGGGCCTACTGTCAGAGCCAAACACGCCTTTTTGCCAGCCTGCTTTAAAGTGCGCACATTGAAGGCTGACGAGGCTTGGGAGAATGTGAGCTGGCAGACTGAAATCCACCTGCTACACCACTTGACAACGAACCGTTGCGAGTATCAAGTGTGTGATGAGTGGGGACATTATGGGTAAGCAGAAGAGACAAAGAGATTCGGTTGGAGATAGAAGAGACTGGTTGAATAAAAGAGAGGGAACTCTGAGCAGTGGCATACTTACCACTACCCACCACACCTGCGCTCGATGCAATGGGCAGCGCGGTCCTAATTAGCCTGCGCGACGACCGATGCAGTATGGAATTATTTGTAGGCGTGTAACTCATGGGGATTGATGGACGGGTACTGCTAGGGAGTCCAGCCGCTAAGCAAAAGAACGATTAGGGTTCTCAACCAAAGCCTTTGGTTCTGACAAGAACCTGACCGCAAAGCAGCGGGGTATGTATGGCTGAGTGGAAGCCCATCTACTTGGATCAGTTAGTATTCCACTCGTTTTTACGACTGAGCTGCTAACTCAGATCAACCCCCAACTTGGAGGATCAGGAGACTACTTCGTCAGGCCTCTATCCATTGATCTTCCAGGTATGATTGGATCTTTGGCTTGAGATAAGCCATCCTGTACAGCTCGTTGGATCATGGAGGCACGCAAGCCGTCACACCACGCCACGGTTCAATCTCGTGGCGGGGAAGTACTAATCAAAAATGTTTGGGTATTCAGTTTGGAACAGTTCTACTGCCAAATGATGATGAGGTATCATGGTCAAACTCATTGTTTAACACCGTTCTGAATCAATAAGCCTCGTCCATGAATGCGCAACACTAATGAGAATGGAGGAATATAATGAGGACCGATACAAGAAAATGAAACTCACGTAGTTTGTTTCAGATACAAATAAAACTGGACGACCTAAAATTTTGAGGTTTAAATGGGCGTGAAGTGATTAAAATAAACAAATTTCTTACAACAAAATTTCTATATTTTTTCATTCAACACTTCCTCAGGAGACGAACGAAATTCAGAGTCGTAAATAAATAGTTCACGTCTATACGTAACAGTAAGCTAATTGTTGCTGAAATCATAAAAATTTCCAGATTGTCCGTATTTATCACTTGACCCCAGTACATCCGGCTTCTTATTAATTCAACGAAGCCAGCTTTTTCAACCCAGACTGAGCGACTGTTTGGATCATCTGAAAGGAAAAGAAATGACCCAGGTTGTGAACGGACTACATGAAAAAAGTCTTTTTGAATAGAACCACAGCGGTCTTGTTTTAATACTAAGCTAGCATACCTAATGGGTAATCCTGGGCCGATATCAGTCACTCAACAAATGCGGGTAGTAAAATAGGGCTGTGCCTGTTTGACGATAAACAAATAACAAAACAATAAAAACGTTGCTGTGAAAAAGGACTACGCGAATTCTACGGTCAAAACGAAGGAAAATGAATATGAAGTTGCACTTCGGTCAATACCAGTGAAGACAGAGTACGAAGAAAAATGTCCAGTTGTAGGATTAAGGGTGTTTTAAAATGAAATAGGACAACTTATTACGTGAAATCTTAGAAATGGACAACCATAATGGAGTGCCGTAACATGAAGATGTATAAAAATACGAGAAACAACGAATAAAGAGACAACGACTATTTGCGTTATTGGAAATCCCGCGGAACAGATTGCCGCGAACCGTGGTCTCGGTTACTCATTTTCACACAATACGACGTAAATAGGCCAATACAAATGAGGCATATGGCACTAAACATGAGTCGGGGATTAGAAAATAACGCTCATAATCCGAAAGACTTATTCGGAGACCGGAATTGAGTAGATAACCGTGTAATCAGCGAGTTGACTGATTTACCGATTAGGATATCATCTAGCAAACTGAATGAGCTATTGGCAACTTATGGGTTGCAATCACTGGAAGGCTTACCGTTATATTATTAAATCTAAAATTTATTAGCTCTCAAACTGGATAGCAAAAAATCGTCTAAAAACATAGAGTGAGGCAGTAGAAACAAATCATAAAAATAAGTGGTATCTGTATTAGAATAAAAAAACTAGCCGGAAATAAAAACGGTATAACGTTTTCCAAGAATTTCCTTCTAGAAATATCCACTTTCTAGCTGGGGATCACCATCCGTCAATATAATTTACGGGTCGCTGGGTTACGGCGCTCAGCATTTTCTACTACGGAACAAAATTATATATATATATATATATATATATATGTATAGAGAGAGAGAGAGAGAGCAGAATTTACCCTGTAACAACGAGACTACTCCTCGACGTGGTGTGACGGCTTGCGTGCCTCCATGATCCAACGAGCTGTACAGGATGGCTTATCTCAAGCCAAAGATCCAATCATACCTGGAAGATCAATGGATAGAGGCCTGACGAAGTAGTCTCCTGATCCTCCAAGTTGGGGGTTGATCTGAGTTAGCAGCTCAGTCGTAAAAACGAGTGGAATACTAACTGATCCAAGTAGATGGGCTTCCACTCAGCCATACATACCCCGCTGCTTTGCGGTCAGGTTCTTGTCAGAACCAAAGGCTTTGGTTGAGAACCCTAATCGTTCTTTTGCTTAGCGGCTGGACTCCCTAGCAGTACCCGTCCATCAATCCCCATGAGTTACACGCCTACAAATAATTCCATACTGCATCGGTCGTCGCGCAGGCTAATTAGGACCGCGCTGCCCATTGCATCGAGCGCAGGTGTGGTGGGTAGTGGTAAGTATGCCACTGCTCAGAGTTCCCTCTCTTTTATTCAACCAGTCTCTTCTATCTCCAACCGAATCTCTTTGTCTCTTCTGCTTACCCATAATGTCCCCACTCATCACACACTTGATACTCGCAACGGTTCGTTGTCAAGTGGTGTAGCAGGTGGATTTCAGTCTGCCAGCTCACATTCTCCCAAGCCTCGTCAGCCTTCAATGTGCGCACTTTAAAGCAGGCTGGCAAAAAGGCGTGTTTGGCTCTGACAGTAGGCCCATTCTCGATTGATGTCTGCTGTGT
>LUCM01009947.1:143895-157899 GCA_008360955.1 Fasciolopsis buskii
ACACAGCAGACATCAATCGAGAATGGGCCTACTGTCAGAGCCAAACACGCCTTTTTGCCAGCCTGCTTTAAAGTGCGCACATTGAAGGCTGACGAGGCTTGGGAGAATGTGAGCTGGCAGACTGAAATCCACCTGCTACACCACTTGACAACGAACCGTTGCGAGTATCAAGTGTGTGATGAGTGGGGACATTATGGGTAAGCAGAAGAGACAAAGAGATTCGGTTGGAGATAGAAGAGACTGGTTGAATAAAAGAGAGGGAACTCTGAGCAGTGGCATACTTACCACTACCCACCACACCTGCGCTCGATGCAATGGGCAGCGCGGTCCTAATTAGCCTGCGCGACGACCGATGCAGTATGGAATTATTTGTAGGCGTGTAACTCATGGGGATTGATGGACGGGTACTGCTAGGGAGTCCAGCCGCTAAGCAAAAGAACGATTAGGGTTCTCAACCAAAGCCTTTGGTTCTGACAAGAACCTGACCGCAAAGCAGCGGGGTATGTATGGCTGAGTGGAAGCCCATCTACTTGGATCAGTTAGTATTCCACTCGTTTTTACGACTGAGCTGCTAACTCAGATCAAACCCCAACTTGGAGGATCAGAGACTACTTCGTCAGGCCTCTATCCATTGATCTTCCAGGTATGATTGGATCTTTGGCTGGAGTGACCGAGTGAGTAATACTGAGGTTAGGAATCTGGTATTGGGTGCCACTTCTGAGAATAGCTTGTTTCAGCGTATGAAACTTAGTAGACTACGCTGGTTGGGTCACGTGTTGCGTATGGCGAACACTCGTCTACCATACCGTGCCCTATTTTGTTTTCTTCCTAAGGAACGGAAGAAGCCATGTGGAGGCCAGCAGATGACGTGGCAACGTGGGATGCGAAAATGTACAGTGAAGTTAGGCAAAGTAGGTGTCTCACGCCTTTGTGATTGGGATCCGAAAGACTCGTCGACTTGCTGGCTGGAGACACTGAAGGATATGGCAGTGAACCGTGAACAGTGGCGATCGTGTTGTCATTTTCTATCGAATCAGAATGATTGAAAACACATGCGTTTGTACAGTTAGACTGTGTTTCGTGTGTTGGCTGCAGCAGCATCTTATCTGTTCCCGCCTGTGTAGGTCCACTACCTGTTCCCATTGAATATTCACTATCTTTATATAAACGTGTAACTCTGGGGAAAGGCAGCGGTCAGTGAGGCTTGCCTTGCTGTTTAACGATGAACGATGATGATGATGATGATGATGTAGAATTTACTGCGGTGTTATCTGGTTAAATCACCGTCAGAAGAAAGCTCCCTGCTCCTTGTTTAACGTGAGGCCGAGGTACGTAGAAGAAAATGGCTATATAAATATGTTACAGACTCTGATCCTTCGTAATTATCATGTGTGAAGGAATGGAACAGTTGACTCTTAATATTTTTATAACGTTTCATACATGTCAGTAGTGGAAGGAGCATTCCCTTGGCCACTAGACTCCACCACACGTGGGTATGGGGAACTGGCAACCATGACTTTGAAACTCGGAGTGGCACAGAAACAAACAAAGTCCCATTATTTCAAGTGTGGTTACCAGCAGGGCAACAGGGAATTGCCGTCAACCACCAAACTAATCGGGGTATCTGGGACCTCTGATCTTTCTGACGAAAGACGCTTAATCCGCTCGGCAGGGTATAATTGATTTGCAATTTTTTGCTAATCACATGATAAATGGTTTCATCTCCATTTGGACAATCAGACATTTTTCGGTGAAAACTAGCTTCCGGTGGGACAGCTGCATTCGCATTCTTTTATCAGCGCAGCGGCCGATGCAAATTTTCTAACGACTATTTGCCGATTAATAAGCCTCAAGAGTTTTACCTACTCAATGGAATAATTAAAATCATTCATTCAATTTTATCACAATGTCACTTTTTAAACCGCAAACAGTACGGGAGGACTGGTTCCATCAGACAGCAACAAACAAAATGACAGAATAAAAACAAAAGGATAGAACGAGAGCAAACATTAATAGAATGCAACAAAATAAAGATACCTTGTGGCTCGAAAACCTGAACGTTATTTCGCTCAGCATTGATCGGAGGGTTTCGTTGGAATTCTTTCGCGCCATGAGTATGTCATCTAGATGGAACATCTATTAATTTTTTACCGAGTTTTGAATCAATCAACCAAACACCGATATCTCAGACGTGTCCCTTATTCCCTGACTTCCTCCACGGTTTACATTTTGCACTTAATTAGGTGTTCATTAAGAAATTATTCAAGGTGGATAAAACTTAGGGCATTGTTATGAAAACATTTGATAAGAGCTTGATGATTCGAAGTGCAACAGTCATGCAAAGCAGAGAAACAGACTGAATTTTCGTTAGTACTCGTAACTAAAGTTGCTGGTTATCTTGTGGTTAGAGATGGCGCCTAATTTGATGAAGACTTACTATCCACCCAGATGGCATAAAAATAAACTTACATCTTTTGAGAGCAAGTTTTTTCATGCATCGTTTTACATGCGAAAATGAGTTTGTTGATGAAAAAGTAGACGATAGAAGTGAGGACCACGTCAGGTATACATCACTAAGTTTACCTACACAAAACACTACATTTCGATTGTATTCATTATGTGCATTTACTTTTTCTACAACAGTTGGTCAACGAACATTAGCCAGCGCTTAACGCCTTTCTATTGCACACAAGGCTCCCACTAATTATCCAATCACAGATTCTGCTTAAACTGGGCAATTTATTCGGCAGTGAATGTGGTAAAAATTTGTTTTTTCAATCGGCAAGAACCAGTTCGATTAGTCGAGATTAGTCCTGGAACGATCAAAGATAGAAATTCTCAGATCTGCCACAAAGCAAAGCTTGAACAATCACGGATGGTTTAGTTTAAATAAGGCCGCCAACGGAAAACGAAATAAAGACCACATAGCCGAGATCTTGGCAGTATGAACAACAATCTACCAGATGCAGGCCATCAATACATGTCCAGGTTATTTCACTGACCAAAGTAAAAATAATTATTTTGAAATATCGCACCATATTTCATGTTCGAAATCCATCTCCGGTTTGGGGAGCTCAGAGAACGCAATAAAACGGTACAATTACAACGACCAAAAAGGACAGTAGTTACCATGACTGACAGGGTGACTATATCTGAAAGATAATCAGTAGTGACTCAACTGCTGGATGAAATCAGATTGCAGTCACAGCTACCTTTTAGCCTTTTACTTTTTTAATTCAGCTATTGGGAACAGTATAGTAAATTATCTTCACAGGATGTATCATGGCTCTTTGAAGCCTGCGAATTAGCAGAGCAACCGGCCTTGAGAGGATTAGAACCCGCAACATTCACTTCCAAACAGAAGGGTCATTTTGCGACATTCAGAGATATATCAAAGTTCACTGTTTATGCGAAGCTGTTATCAGTAAGCCGCGCAGATAGAATATCAGCAACTAAAAGGGTACTTAATTGCGAGAAATTTGCACACAACGTTGTTCATTGAAAACACTGCACTAGCAGCTCAAGGTGGAAAGGAAAACCGAAGTAGGCAGGTACCCTGCGATAATATTTGCTGGAAGAGCGGTTCCTAATTCCACACTGGCAGTGATTAGGCAGGTTGTGCTAAGTTAATATATCCAAACAAGCACCAGGCGCAAAATTGTGTGAATCATTGCACTTTATATGTGAGTTGCAAAGCACGGAAAACAATAGCAATGGGCATAGGAATCACAGCGATAGGGTCATTTCTATTTATTCAAACACTTTACCCCACGTTCTTCAGGATTTTTGGTTCCGTTTATCAGCATTGAGTGTGCCGCTTTTAGTGTAGAAGAAACGACGGATCCTAAAAAGACGTTTCATACGAAAAATGCTAATTATCTACCAGAACTTTCCAAACGTCTCAAATAGACTGTTGCATCACATCTTCGTAAAATATACGAGACATTCGGTTAGTAGACACGCTTAGAGAAAACGCCTTGCAGGAATTTTCGAGTCGCATATCCTCAGTTGATTCGAATTAACTAAACTAATTAATCGGTCCTTTTCGTTTAGTTTTAATACAAAAAAATGGCACTGATAGGTTTACGTGGTGTGCAATGAACAAAATGCCAATTTTGTTCGCAAATCCCTCAGGTCACATTCGAAGAACAGGTACCTTCTCGGCTATTTGTCAATACTATGGTTGAAAAATGAAGAATACAGTAAGAGAAAAGAACGAAGAGGATTCGTGAAAACAAAACTCATCTGTCGGTATCACCCAACAATGTTGAGGACAAGAGTAATGAAATAGGAGACTGGTGCAATTACTTCCGATTGGCTGACGAAGAACATGGTGAGCGTGACGGAAGCTTTCCGTTTCCTGTAAAGGGTTCGAGAGGAACTTTCCAGACGACCGAACACTGAATGCATCGGAAGAGACATGAATTTGTACACTCAGTTTCACTTATGTGCTAGAAAACAGTTTGTGCTCATAGTAAGCTTTCATCAAACGGAAGATCTCAACGCAGCAGATGGGTAAAGCACTAACCGCGATACTTGCAGATCCGATTATGCGAACTATACAGCCCCATTGTTACATACTTTTACTGTATCCCTGATTTTTTATTCACATACAGCGTTATATTGATGTGCATAAGAATCACCCAAAAAAGAGCTTGTTCGTCAATCTGTATAGTAACAAAGTCTAATGAATTCACATAATATCTCGGTTAGAAGGCAGCAATTAGCGTGTGGGAATAATTTTGAAAATTTGCTGAAGACCATCTTGACTCTAAAAAATAATACCCGAACCGCTTCAAATTGAGAGACAGGAATGAAGCGAATCCAGTTGAAAAAATTAAAGGAAATTCAACAGTAAAACTTCCATACGGCACCAGTGCACCTTCTCGGCGCAACTCTGCATGTTGGTATTCGTCGTTTTGCTACTGCTTAGTACTCAGTAGCCAGAAGCTGCAATTCGTATCTCCGATGATGTTTTGCGCTGCTCTAACCGATGAATTGCCTTGAATTTGGTTCAGTTTCAACTCACATCAACGATTTGATTTAAAAGGTTCAGGGGCGGGATAGAAATCGGATTACGATTTTTACCATGGCGGGAGTAGAATCGCCAGATTCGATAACACATCAATCCGTGGTACCACCCATGCCGACGAATCATCTCAACCGAAGATGACCTATTTAAGTTCTCTCTTCCCACCATCCATTTGAAACCAATGGAAGCTGTCCTGTAGTGATGCGGATTCGCAGCTCCTGGCTTCAATGTACGAAAACGGTAGATTAAAGAAAATCCAAATTGTACATCAGCAACCCGAATTGAACCTCCCACCTACCACACATGATTTACTGTTGAGCTGCTGTGAACGCAGCTCTCAAACACGAATTGCGTAAGTTGACATCCAGCTATACAAATCACCATTCCAAACGACACGGCAACTGATGTGATCATAGTCACTGCATTGTTTCCTTCGGTCCTTTCCGAAGGTCAGCGAACGGTATGGCCGGATAGAATCTATAGGACGTCGATTCATTTTCAAGTGTTTTAGGCGGCACGAAGAGTCAAGTGTTACATGGAATGCAAAATTCATTTGCGTATTGTGCATTTGAAAATCGACGCCACTAGTAACTATTTGAAGGGCGATTTCTAAGTGTCTTTTCCATCACATACAACATTTGATTTCGCCTACGACCTGAAACAGGTGGATAGAAACAATTTTTTTCCCAAAATTTTAGTCTGTTCAAGATGCTTTGAGTGAATGTCTTAGCCGAATCTTCCAAATACTTAACACTTAACGGACAGAGGTAAATGAATACGAAAACTATTTACCTTAATTCGAATACATTTGAATTCGATCATTGTAACTGATAAGAATATAACAAAGAAGACTGCTTGTCCAACGCTCATGATCCATGTTTGCGGCTAAAAATATCCTCAGACTACTGGTGCTTAGCCAATCAGATGTATAACGATTTGACCACCTTCCATACATTTTCTATTACCTTAGTAAGATCAACATGAACGCATACACATGGTCACACCAGTTACACACGAAGACGCCGTAAGAAGCGAAATCGGACTGAAGTGAACGATGCTTGCAATACATGGCAGAGAAAGTGACAGGCTATGTGGCATTTAAAATCAAGTCACTGAAATAACCTTGGCTTTATTAATGAAAAAGTTCAAGTGCTAATCTTTAAAAGTTGAACATACCTAACGAAATGTACCACCTAGTGTAATTACAAGTTATAAATTACCCAAAACATTCCAAATTACATCACTGAGTACAACTAGTGCCATTTGGCATTTCGAAGTAATTCAATCGGAAACCATAATCTTTGAAACGTTAAAATGAGTGCATGGAACGAATTCAAATGATGTGTGAAAATAACATTCAACAGTTTATAGTGCATATTAGGAAGAACGGACACAAATTAAACGAAAGACTACCAAAATCCATTCAAGGAAATTGGTCAAGATCACGCTTACCGTACTGCATTACCGCATCTATAATTCTCATCAAAGCCTCTATGACATTGGTATTATCGTGATATGATTCGTACATAGAGCACAAGGTTTCAAATCCGTCTTCCGCAGTTCGCGGATAACCGCCAACAAATTGCAACGCCGCATTTTCTGCAAATGGGGCAAAAGTGACACAAATTTAGACATATTCTAACGTTGAACGGTTTTGGAGGCAGTTCTCTTCCAGATAGTATCAATCAAAAAAATTCATGACCATATTGAGGGGAAATCACTCCCATTTGATATATGATAACAGACCCAAAACAGACATTTGTACAGGGATAACAACGATTTGAATGCCAATGTATGAAGATCTGTAATTTCGGGTACCATATCGAGTTATATCAACGAAAAACCGTCAAACATGGCAGTCTGGGACAAGAATTTGATGCAACCACTAAAAAAGGCGAAAGGCGAGTTTAGAACTTTGAAAAGAAACACCGAAATCATGTTGTCTGAGTTAGTACTAACCTTAACTGCTAGTTTTACAATCATTCATTACCCGATCTTCGGACAGAACAAGAACACCTTCCCAGCATATGTATATTGTACCGGATTAAGTGGCATCTGAAATTTTGGGACCAGTCACGTGTTCGGGTGCCTGTTATAGTGCAGACAAGGCTCAAACTGTATAGGCCAAAAGCAGCACCATATTCGACAAACAAATTTCGATTCGCCAATGCGTAGAAGGAAGTTGAATTACCGTTTTGTATTGCAACACTACCTAATCCTATGGTGAAACATTCTTTCTCCCTAACATATACGCAGAACCCGCCACAAGGATCAGTAATTCAATGACTTCAACGACACGGTGTCGCCGGTTCGCAGTGGTCAGAGTTTAAAACCCATGGTAGGAGGCCTTCAATAACAAGAAAGATGAAAGCCTTCGTCCGAAAGGTGATTTCATTAGGGGGTTCAGAGTATACGTTGTGCCTACAAATATGTTCCATGTGCGTTTCAAGTCCTCGGCTGCACTTCTTCCTTTGGTTAACTATTCGGTAGTAGAACCGATCCATGGCATGTGAAGGCCGATGGTAGGCTGATGCTGAACGTCTGAATGTGGGAAGATCGAGAAAAATTACTTTTTACGGTGTTGAATTTAATACCGACTTTCACCGACCCGAAAATGATTCCGTTGAAAATCGGTCGAAATGAAGACGGATAATCGCCGAGCACACAACATTCCCTGCATCCTGATCGAAGCGAACCATTGGGAACATTTGGACATTTGTGCAGACACTCACCGCATTGCTCGCAAGCCCGTCGACGGCGCAGCGGAACAGGACCGGCGAAATTACGCAAGCCTACCTCAGTTTCAATTGCTAAAGATTTTTCATCTTTCAGATGCACTTCTAGGATAGATGGTGAACAGCAGGCTACTCGTATTTTTGTGGGAGAATCAGGGATGAAAGTTCCGTGAAGACCCATGACTTTCTGACCCGAAAGTGCGAAATTCAGCGAATAAGCGACGGCTAGCTGCTGCAAATTGTAGCCATTTCCAATTGTTCAGCACATTGTCTTTCAACGTAACTCGTGACACGGCAAAAAAAATCTTGGTTCAGTTGAACTCTGCAATCTGATGGAGCAGCAAAGTAAATGAAGGTCAAAAGGCAGAAAAAACTTGAAGCTGTAACAAATATACTGGTCTACCACAAATTTTACAATCCATTTCGACGGACTTGGGGAAGCCGGGGTAAAATGAATACATCCCAAATATGACGTGTTGACGTAGGAGACCTGAATAGCACAGGAAGTTTGTCAGTCAACCTACAATGCGATAATGCCCTCTCGAACGGCTTTTCTGTTTTCCAGTTGATTGATTACAACAAATATTTGTTATAACTAGCTTTGTGCAAACGAAATCCCAAGATTCATATCGATCTGGGGGGACGGTTGGATTGTGTGCTTAGAACGCTAAACGAAATGTTGGTCAGAATGGTCTGTCAAATTTTGTTTTCATACTGCTTTGGAATAGGCTGATTTGCTGCATCAAGTAGGCCTTCAGCACACATTTACGGCGCTTGGAACGAGTTGGGAGATTTTGTCAAAGTCACCAATTATTGATACAGCTTTCATTACTTCGGAAACTTCTGTTCTCTTATTAACTGATCGCGGCCCGGAGTGTGGCTGATCGCTGTATTCTGAGACGTTCGAAGCTTCCCCGGAGGCCCTCTTCCGTTGTTTCAATCATATATGGAGGGTAAAATATTTTAAGCGTTCCATAAGTACTTGGTCATTTCCACCTTGCATCATTAATCACTGTATGGATCATACTTACCACAAAGATGCATCCCATTTTCCTGCTAGTTTTAGCGGCCAGTTGAACTTCAACGGTACTCGACTTATGAAGCCTACAAAGCAACCATATGTGATTGACTACCAAGAGTACGAGCACGAATGAATCTCGAGGCAAGCACAAAAGAGATCGTGGTCTATGACGTACACATTTGCGACTAATGCCTTACCGGAGGCACAATAATCACCAATTCAACAGCATCGGCGGCGTCGCACAGCAGTTCATTTTGGACAACCATTAATCTTGCACCAACTTGCACTGTTTGTGGTTACTACCTCACAGTATAATCCCCTCAAACAGAAAAGAGAATAATCAGAGGACGACTACAGAATACTAAGTTGAAGAGCTATATGGAAGAAGAAAGATTTCGAATGCAAGAACGTCCCTGACTGACTGCAACATTGAGCCATGTCACTTGTTGTCTCTAACCATCACATAGGGAAGGATCTTGCACGCAAATGCTGTCTTTGGTTGTTACTTCATAGTCATTTCTACTAAGAGAATGCATGAGGAGTAGTGAAGCGTCAACTGCGGTGGTGGCCTTTGGATTTAGTCCACCAAATAATGTAGTCCAATGCCTTTCATCTAGAAGATATCTCGAAGACATTCGTGGATCTACTGAGATCCCTATACTCGCTCAGTTCTGGTCACGTAATGGTACACCGTGAACAATCGGGTTCATTCGAAACGACTGGCAGTGTTCTACAAGTTTGTCTCATTTCACCGTTCCCATAAATCCATCACTGATGAGATTAAGAGTGCACCGTAGGAGGAAATTGCACAAGAAAATGAACTATTTGGGACAAACAGCCCGGATAGCCGGGCGGCTATAATCATTCTTCCTCGGTCTGAGTCCGAATTAGGGAGCGAAAAATACAGACTGCTGAGGATTCTAAACGGAAGTGTGCAGGCTGTACAGTTTCATAGTTTTCAACGCTACCTCCGAAACGGAATGATCTACTGTGGATAAAAATTTAAGGAAACATCTTTTTGGTGCATAGGTGGCGCCAGTTATGGGGTACGCATGCGAACCGGAGTAATATTTTGCAAACAGGTCGAAAACATTGACTTTAACACGTACTAACGATTAATGAAATTTAGAACTGCCGGGCCGAAAATCAGCGAGGATAAATAGCTTGAACTGGAATAACTAAAGTAGATAACCAGTATCACTTAAAAATGCAATCGGCAAATCAATGGTTAACTTAATCACAATTTTATACTTTAAAATCCCGATAATCAAGAAAAACAACTAATGCGAACAATTTTCAATATGCTCACCGGAATTAGCTATCACAACTTTTAGCGCGAGTGAAATATTCCATATTGTTGTTGGGCAGTACTTGAATCGTACGAGGCCTTGGAGGAGAGTTTCTATAAGGTCAGATGCTTCGGAAAAACGCTTTTTGGCTTCGCCTGTAACAGAAAGACAAAAATCAATATCCTCAAAAAATAGTAACCGGAAAGGAAACTGTCAGGTATCTTCTGTGCCAATCCAGTTAGAAAAAACTCAGCAACGAGTAACTCGAAAACGAAAACGGCATCATAAAAGATAATCCTGGAAAGCTCGATGCCGAAGAATAACGAAATGGTCAATCATGTGGATGTGCCAAAAACATCCACGGATGCACTTGGTGGCACCAAAATGCTCGCAAATGCTCCAAATTTTCAGAGTACCATTTTCTGTCTGACAATTCTATATGCAGAATATTTAAAGATTCTTCCTGCTGTAGACCTATAGCCAAACGTAAAGAATGCAATGGTGAAGACTACGCAGCAGCGATTGACATTAACCGGTAACAAAACCGCAATGTTTTGTGAAAGCAACGGATTGACATTATTCGTATTCGGGGTATTTAATTCATATATATATATATATATATTTAGAGTTGAGAAGGCGTACACTGAGTTAATACGTTTAGCGTGACGTTTCGATCCAAACTAGGACTCGTTGTCAAACGTGAATGAGTGATTGAATGGGATCGCTAGTTCCGTTCGGTTTTGTGCACTGTCCGTCTGTTTGTCTCTCTATTCTGCATCCGGGTCTTGTAAAGATGACGTAATGTTTGTCAATCTCCACATGCCGATTGAACGGGTTATTCGAGTGGAGGGCTTCAAGAACCAGTCGCTCCCCCTTTCCGTTTGCCCGGCTGACTACCTTTGCGTTGTTGATGTTGACCTCACGGCCTGTTCCAAGTGCTCAGGCGTGAAAACGAGCTTGTTCGCCACGTTGTTTAGTTCTCAATATTGTTGACATGTTGCAGGCTGAGGCAGCCTACTGATTGGTCCTTCGATCGGATCGATAATCACAAGTGGTCCAGATCGACGTGTTTTTTTATCGACCTTTCCGAGGAGTAATAAGCTTCGAGAAATTCCCTCGAAAGCTTTGATATAACCTGGGCGATGATCCTCACGTTTTCGAAGTTGAACTTTTGACTCTCCCGGTCTTCGTGAACCGAAATTAGAGAGAGTGAATCATGGCTTTTTGTTGCCAGTTGGTGCTCGTCGATCCGTGTCCCGAGTTTCTTTTCGGTTTGTCCCGTTTACAGTTTCTCACAGTTTTGCAGTCGATTTGATAGACAACGTTAATTCGATTCTTGTCAGCTGTCGGTTCTTTGGTCTTCGATAGGATATTTAGATAGGTTCTTGTTGGCTTGCGCGCCACTTCAATTCCATGGGGCTTGAGTAACTTGTTGTCATTTCATAGACATGTTTTACGTACGGGAAGACGGTTCGTGTGTCGTCTGTTCGGCGATCGTCTGTCGGTACTGTTTTTTTTGTTGGTGCTTCGTCTGATGAGGTTTCGTGTGCAATCGTTAGACAGGAACATTGGAAACAGGTGTTTTTCTTCGTGTTTCCTTCACTTTGCAGTGCTGCAATGAGATTGTTCTTTTTTGAAGTGTCTTGATGCAGCTTCTCTTGGGACAGCTTGGGTAGTTGCTTTGAAGTTGTAGGATTTTATCTGTTTTTGCGATATAGGTGTGGTTTTCATGTGTCTGTTACTGTCCGTGTGACGTGCACGTCTAGAAACAGCAGATTGTTGTCATGTTCTGTCTATATAGTGGACACCGATTCAGCCCACAACATGTCAACAATAGACGAGGGTGAACAAAGCAACTGGGCAACATCTCTGCCCTACCACTTCACCCAGAGCAACCAATCAACATTGACTAAAGACTAGGTGACTCATTTAGGCGGACGATGGCAACCAGACGCTCGACACAATATCATAGCACTGACGATATCACTTTGGCTGGTGATGAAACGTTTGCAATCAAATTGTCCAACTCAGCGAACAAACCAATGCCGTGTATATTGGCAGGTAGGGAACCCTGATGAACATCACTTTTTGTGGTGTACTTGGGTGCAACCCTACCGCAAGTACGAAATTATCTTTGGGTATTATTATGCAGATGGTGAGAGCATGAAATGGATTATTCTGGAGGCACCAAAAGTGTCGCAAAGTAGCGAAAGATATTCTGGCTTTCACTTTCGTCGCTGAGCAAGCCGGTGTCACCTGCGTACTTGAGGGAAGTAAAGAAAGATTAAAAAAGATATTCTGGATAGACGACCAGTGTTCATTGATGTTTTGAAGTGAGGACAATCCTCGCTTTCCAGCCAGCGCGCTTCGAAGGAGTGGTAGGCAAGTCGGGTCAGATAACTTATCGCAATCTAGCCGACTCTGCAACGTGCGCTTCGAGCGCCCGCCAAAACATGGATAACTTGATGAGCACCAAGGCCTAACCAGAGTTGAGGAGTGCTTAAGTACAACCGGAAGTCTTGTAGCGATTCCGTCATTTGCAACTACCAGCGATGTGGCCCGTTTGGGTCCACCACAGACTCGAAGAGGGTGGACGGCAGGTGGCGTACCAGTGTTTGCAATTCCTGAAGTTCATACCCGCGTGAAACAATCGACGGTCTGAACACAGAGCCAACAACCGTTTCTCATTTCAGAACGACAGAAATCAAGACCAAAAGGGTCCCTTAAACGCTTCTCGTTGAAGAATAACCGACCCACTCTATATCTTGCTAAAATCACGAAGTCGTCCAGATTTCCAGTGCGTATGAAGTCAAGTAGCTTTGGCTGGAAGTTTCCTCGATTCCTTATGGGTCGCAGCCTGTAGTTGTAAGCTGCGGCGATATGCGAAATGTGTGTATCCAAACGACGACTATCCTTTTTGGACGAACACTTAAGTCTCACTGCACATAACCGGCCGTTAACTGGGATCCAGTAAGCACTGCAGCCTCAGTCCTCTTACTAAGGGCCACACGAACGCCAACAAGAGCGAAAACCACAGCCTCAGGGTCCCCAGAAAGGCGCAGGTGAAACTTCCCCAGAAGACTGGACGGGGGTTTGAATCGAATGACAGAACTGGAGCCTGGAAAGCGGATATCTTGGATACAGCGTACATGGATGATTATGGTCTCCAGTGGACGACGTAAATGCGAGTCTTAAAGAAAATGGCATTGGATCCGGGTACTTTTGAGTCAATATATTTCCTTATTTCTGGTGAAAGACGGAATAGGGCATTTTCCTAAAAGATCGCTATTTCCCCAGAAGACATGCTTTCACTGAATTCCGGGGATATTTTTACCTTCACAGACGAATTTCGCGATATTCACCGAACCCCCAATGGAGTTTTGGCGACAAGGTTGTCCGTGTTTTATTCCGGTCTAAATAAGAAGTCATGACAGATGCGAGAGTTGTTCGATCGGTGAAGGAACTCGTGGGAATTTCTTTCCAAAAATGACTCTTCGTAGGCTCTCTAAGACTCGCTGCAGGGCTCACATTCATCAGCGAAAAAAAGTGCCTCCAAAAAGAGGCCCGGCGCGATTTGAATTCCTGGGCAAAATCGGTACACGTCTTTCTGTGTAGCTCGTTCAGTGCCAGCTTCATCTCAGGTGACACTTGCCGCGACTTAAATATTTTCATCCTTCTAAGCAAAAGGATACAGAGACGATTTGGTAAATCGTCTCTTTCAATGGCACATAAAGACTCTCGACATTCCTTTTAGAGTAATATAAATTAATGTCTGCAAGGAACGACGTAGGGGGTGTACCGAAAAATCGATGTCATATGTTGTTTTACTGTGAACGCGATAATGTTAATGTTGGTAGAACCGAAGGAACATTAACGAAACAATTTTTCGAATGCATCGTAATCGGCAGTATCGGCATTATATATATA
>LUCM01009947.1:162640-240067 GCA_008360955.1 Fasciolopsis buskii
CTCCTGTGATATCGTGCGCCGCGAGTACTTGTCTTGTGCTTCAGTGTGTGCATAGACCAACCAAACTCGGCAACATAACAATTCGTGACCTTCTCGGTCTTCGTGAACCGAAATTAGAGAGAGTGAATCATGGCTTTTTGTTGCCAGTTGGTGCTCATCGATCCGTGTCCCGAGTTTCTTTTCGGTTTGTCCCGTTTACAGTTTCTCACAGTTTTGCAGTCGATTTGATAGACAACGTTAATTCGATTCTTGTCAGCTGTCGGTTCTTTGGTCTTCGATAGAATCTTTCGTAAGGTTCTTGTTGGCTTGCGCGCCACTTCAATTCCATGGGGCTTGAGTAACTTGTTGTCATTTCATAGACATGTTTTACGTACGGGAAGACGGTTCGTGTGTCGTCTGTTCGGCGATCGTCTGTCGGTACTGTTTTTTTTGTTGGTGCTTCGTCTGATGAGGTTTCGTGTGCAATCGTTAGACAGGAACATTGGAAACAGGTGTTTTTCTTCGTGTTTCCTTCCCTCCGCAATGCAGCTTTTCTCGTGGTAGCTTGGGTGGTTGTGCTGAAATTTTTGGATTTGATCTGCGGAAGCGCACTGTGTTTCGTCGGCAACGTCAACACCCTCGTTCAGTGTTAAACGGCAAAGCCGGCCCCACCGACCACGACCTCTTCCCTAGAGTTACATGTTCACCCAGGAAGGGGAAACAGGGCCTCCGCTTGGCTTCTTCCACTCCGTGGAAGGGACGAAGAATAAGGCACGGTATGTCAAAGGAGTTTTCCACTATATGCAAGGCACTACCAACTTAAACATTATTTACCCGACTACTCCATCCTTTTCTAACGATATTACACAGAGATCAATGATCAAAAACCTCCATGTGACGAACGTGTTCGGCTCCACGTCTCGCAACCATAGAGCGTGTACTGCAGCACAGTACACACGACCTCTCAACTTCAATGAAATATCAGGAAGGTGCCACATGTGTTTTAGTTCATCGTATGCTGCTCTAATCATACACACGCGTGTTCATCTCTAATGCCATCCTACCACCGTTCGTCGCGCAGCTGCCAAGGTAGGTAAGATGGTCTACAACCGTTAGTTCCTCCTCAGTCGATATCAAGTGAGAGACCACTGTCGTCTAATCGTGCAACAGCACTTTACAATTTGAAGGCCCAAAACACATGCCAAACCGACCTGCAGTCCTCGCCAGTCTAGCTAATGCAAGCTGTGCATCTTCGATAGATCCAAACAAGCACAGGTATCACAGCTTCTTTCCCCATTTGCCATTTCAACACCCAAGTCTTGGAGACTTCCCAAAGCACCCTCAATTACTACTGTCTAGTCCATGACGAAGTTGTACAGGAGTGGAGAGAAGGGACACCTTCATCAAACATCGCTAGTCGTTTCTAATGAATTTGACAATTCATTGCATACCCTCACGAAACCTCAGGTTTGCAAACACAATACTCACAGCAGATTTGCAAAACTTTCTGGAATGGTAAGTCCTGTAGCATGGTCTGATCTACTGAGTCAAATGCGCCTTTCAAGTCAAGAAAAGTCGCGATTGCAGGGCGGCGATGTGCAGCGTTTTGATTAAATGCCGGGAAGGAGAAAGTTGGCCGGTGCAAACTTAACCTGGAAGAAATCCGGCTTGCTGTTCGCGGATGTTACTCTCGTGAATCGGTGTCAAACAGCATAGCACTATCGAAGCTAAAACTTTAGTAACCATCGAAATTAAACCAACTCAACAGTGACTGATGGAGTTACTAAATGTGCCGTGATTGAAGATGGGCACAAACATTGATTCACTCCACGATAACTAATATTCTTCTCGTTCCAAATATCACGAAGCAAAGAAGCGACTGTTTTTGTTAGGGCTTCTCTACACGATTTGAAAAAAGGGGACCGGGGAGGGGGTTTGTCAGGACCGGCTGCTTTTCGCCTTTTCATCATTCGGATATTCTTCTCTACTGCTACTTGCGTCCGGAGGGGGGCAGGAGACACTTCCCAAGGAGTATTTAGCCTAACAGTCGAGGTTTTTCTGCATGCTATGAATGGGCTCTTTATTCTGTCGCACGCGATCTCGCTAACCGTTTGCCGTCCACCAGTGTCATGGATAAGCTAAAATAGTCTTCGACCGTTACCCGAAGCAACTGCTACTTCCATTTCTTTGGATAGCTCAACCCGGGGCTGCGTTTTTCTGTGTATCTTCCTACGATCTCTTTCAGTTTACTTGCAAGTTTAACAGGTTCACTTTGGAAGTCTTTGGTTCTCCTGTTCACCATATTTGTGAGTCATCAAATGGACCGATGAAGTTTGCACGTCGTGTCTTCTCAGACTACTCGTCTGTGTCTGATTGTCATAGGGTCTCTCCTGCATCACAAAGTGAAATTATTTGGTAATCCCAAGTTCATATTAGCATGACTGTCTCATTACCTTCTCAAGAGATCCCAGTGCACAAGATGGGGTGATAAAACGTTAAAATCATTATTTAAGAACTCACGAAGATAAGCGGATTTTCGGTGCTCATTTTTTTACATCCACCCCGACGGAATTTAATGCTTTGATCGTTTGAGTGCACCCGATTTCGTTGTCTTTACAGAACAGATATGACACCTGCAAACTAGTCTTTTGTGTTCACCAAATGGACTAATACGCATTCGGCTTTGATGGCAGATTTCATGCCAACGCCACTGGAATTTGAAAATATGCCCTTAACATCACACATCGCGGAAAAACACCAAATGAAATAAAAGAATGAGTTCATCAAAGGTCGTTTGACAGAGCAATTGTCAAAACGACCGGTAAAAATAAATCAAATCATTTAGAACAGAGCAAAACAATTAGCCCGAAGTCTATTTTAGGCAGCTTGTCTTGTTCCTATTCAGGAGTGAGATGATTGGAGCTTCATTATCAAGCTCTGCTTAGTACGCGTCACGTCAGTAATTCGAAACTATTGAAGTAAATCGCGTGCTGAACTTAACCGATGTGGATAAAATAGATAACCCCAAAACGATTTTTACAAACAACGAAAGCCTAGGTGTTCATATAAGCAAACAATAAAGAACGGTTTGCTTTATTGGTAGGCAAATTTCGGCTACGTTCGGTGATACTGTGCTTGTTAATGAGTTTTTAACCAATAACTACGCGATGCTCAACGATATCATATTCTTCATAATCGGAGTATGAAAATGAACGGAACTGCGATTAGTAACTAATTACTCTGAAAATATGCATTTCACTAATGATTATTTTGAAGAGAATCGTGGAGCATAATACCATTTGACTTATCAGGAATGGACAGAATGCATAAATGCAAAATATGCAAAACCACAAACATCCCCAGTTTCCGTAGAATGAGAAAATAATACCTGGTTGATGCCATCAGCAGGTGAAAGTTCTGTAAGGCCGAACTGATGGACCAGACTAGGTTGCTCCGTACTACCTTGGCATTATCAGTAGTCCAAGAGGCTGTGCAAGCCGAACTGAAACTTACGGTACAAATGCGAGGAAATTATCAAAAGGAACATGTAGCCCATGTATTTTGTTAGCCCATACATTCTCGGTCGTTGGAAGCCGCCTGGATAGAATAGGCTCGTAACACAGCACTCAATTTCTTCAAAATTCCTCAGCTCCGTCTCTAAATCTTACATCCAATCTCCTTTTATTCACCACCATCATCATCGTTCAGCGTTAAACAGCAAGGCAAGCCTCACTGACCACTGCCTTTTCCTCACAGTTACAAGTTCCTATACAAAGAGTGAATATCCAAGGGGAGCAGAGAGTGGGCCTACACAGGCGGGAAAAGATAAGATGCCGCTGCAGCCAACACACGGAACACAGTCTAACTGTACAAACGCATGTGTTTTCAATCATTCTGATTCGGTAGAAAATGACAACACGATCGCCACCGTTCATGGTTTACTGTCATATCCTTCAGTGTATCCGGCCAACTAGTTGACCGGTCTTTCGGACCCCAACAAAGAAGAAATGAGACAACTAATTTACTTACATTCGCTGTACATTTTCTCATCCCACGTTGCCACGTCATCCGTTGGCTTCCAAGTGGCTTCTTCCATTCCTTGGAAGGAACACAAAATGACACGATATGGCAGACGAGTGTTCGACATACGCAACACATGACCCAAACAGCGCTGTCTACTAAGTTTCATACGATGAAACATGTTCTGAGAGCCGGCACCTAGTACTGGATTCCTCACCTGTGCATTACTCACCCGGTAATTCCATCCATTCCTAGCCATACTAAGTAGACATCGATGGTTGAAAACCACTGACCGACGAACATCTCCCACACGAATATTTCACGTCTAGCAACCGTACAACAGAACTAAGCGCACTGTAGCACAGTGAACAAGGCCTTCTAACTTTAGTTAAATATTAGGCGACGCCACAAGTGCTCCAGTTCAATGTAAACTGATCGAGACTTGGAAATAAGCGCATTTACCTCCATTGCCGAGCTACCATCGTTGGACACGCAGCTACCAAGGTAGGTGAAATGGTCCGCAGTCGTTAGTTCCTCTCCATCCAGTATCAAGTTCGGTACTGTTGTCGTTCAGTCCTGTAACAGTACTTTGCCCTTCGAAGGTCCAAGGCACACGCCAAACCGAACAACCAACCTCGAGAGTCTATCTAACGTGCGCTGTGCACGGTCCGCGGATTTGAACAGACACACGACGTCATCTGCGTAATCTAGATCACACAGCTTTCCTCCATTTCCCAGTTCGATTCCTACATCCCGGAGACCTCATAAAGCATTTCCCATCACCTCGTCCACGACGAAATTGAACAGGAATGGAGAGATGGGGCACACTTGTCGAACACCACTAGTCGTTTCGATTGAACTTGATAGTTCACCGTATACCATCACGCGACCATAGGCATGCGAGTACAATGCTCGCAACAGGCTTACGGACTTCGTTGGCATACCAATCCGGTGGAGAGCACTGAATAGTGCTGGTCGATTGACTGAGGCGAAAGCACCATTCAAGTCGAGAAAGACTACGATCGTAGGACGGTGGTGTGTGGTGCGTTTCAAGTAACTGTCGAAGAGTGAATATCTGGTCGATGAAACCTCGAACTGGACGAAATCCGGCTTGCTGTTCGCGGATGTTGCTCTGGCGAATCAGTGTCAGTCGACGCAGCATTATCGAAGCTAACACCTTAGTAACTATCGGAATTAAACTAATCCCACGATGAATGCCACGGTCTCTCCGTGTGCCCTTCTTGAAGATGGGTAAAATCAGTGACTCACCCCACGATAACGGAATACGCTCGTTGTTCTAAATATCATGAAGCAAGGAGGTAAGGGGTTTCGCCAGAGATTCCCCGCTCAATTTGAAAAGAACTGGGAGAAGGTAGTCGGGACCGACTGCTTTCCCTCCCTGCAGAAGCTACATTCCCAATTCCGTTGGGGGCTCAAGTGACACCTCCCAAGGACTTGCAGCTGCAGACGTCTGACTAAATACTTTAGCATGTGGCCAGCTAAACTGATCCTTGAAGTACTCTGCCTTTTATTGACCTCCAAACAAACTCTCACTCTCTCAACGGACAGCGTTGCTCTGTTTTCATCTGATCTGGAGTGCAATATATATGGATAATATATATGAATTACAGTCGCGCGGCGTCAAAAGATCTCAAGAAGCATTTGAATTGCAGTGACAGGCCTGTAGAAACGAAAGAATCTGCAGACTATGTCAATATGTGTATAGGACAGTCGTTATCCGAAGCAACACTGGTCGGCTGTGCGCAGATGTTATGCATCACCGAATATCAAGTCGCCCAGGGGATACGTGCCGGCGAACTTCATAGCGCACATCCGAGCTTTGAAAAGAAGCGTAGTATTTTTATAGGACAAAATTCCAGTTGAAGAACTGCATGAAGCATACCGGGTTCCGTTTGAGGACTAATTGGGAACAATTTTTCAGAAAACCGGAAGGGAAAAGCAGAAGACCTGATTCAACAGTCCCCCAGTCCAAGTTACCGAAGAATCCTGAAAGGCGCATCCACAACATACCGTCCACCATACTTTTCAAGATGCAAACTGGGGCTTTGCTTGTCGGGCCAGTGTATTGTATGAGACACCATGAGTACCATCTATTCAAGACCGAAAACGACTTGGTTTCAGTTTCAGTCTCAGTAATCATTAACCGTGCGCTAACTGCTCTGGTTTTTGTTGATACCCAGCAGAATCCTCAAGTTAAAAAAAGAACGAGAAATAAGAGAGGATTCCTTGTAAAGAAAACATACAAAAGAAGAAAGATATGGAATGCAAGAACGTTATTGATTGGGCCACTGAGCCATGTGGCCTATTGTCTCCAATCATCCATTGGAAAACTTGACGCATAACTACGGGAGCTAGAACCAATTTTGCTGTAATACGCTGGTAGAATAAAGATTTCACTGGTATATTCCTGTCAGAAATAGTACGATGCTGTCTCAAGACAACGATATTCTGAGTGAAAGCATACAGAATCTAGGCGTGGACCGACCCTAAATTGTGATCTATTACTGTCCGAGTCAGATAAACGGACAGGATGGACAGCAATGAATCAGACTACAACACAAAAGTAACAACAATCCAGTCCGATGAGAGTCAGTTTGGCTGCAGCTCAAGAGAGGAAGACAGGACGCAAGAGTTGGAGACCAAGCTGATAAAGGCACTGAAGAGATTGCAGAAAGGGGATCTTTCATCTAAGGTGTTTTATGACAAACTTGTTACAGGCGGCTACCAATGACCGAGTGTATGAACTACCAAAGAGGCAGTTAAAATGAAAATAATTCCCAGGCAACTCCATGATGGAAAATGCAGAATATCAGAACAAACAAAAAGGGCACTTACGATAAATACAAAATTTCCATAAAAATTGCAAAGCTAGATGGATGAGTGGAATTCGCTTGCACTGAAGCAATGCAAGCAGATGGTCAATGACACCGATTTCCAAAAGATGCTCAAAGATATGCTTGCGAGATTGTAAGAATACCTGCACAACTTCGGTCGTGATATTCGGATGGGTAGAGCCTAGGATTTCATCAAATAGCTGTAGTCCAGCACGCTGAATTCGTACTTCATCCGGATGTCGTTTCATAGCGGCAATTATCAGAGGTAGATCATCATTTTCCCAACGATTCAAGATGCTTCCGTGTGATTTCAGTTTGGTTGTTTTACCGCAGCTCTCAAGTGGAGATAAGTTCGTGATGCTCCGACCCAGTTTGACTAAATGAATTAGTATGATCAAAGTGGAGTACATAATATTCTTATTCATCCCATGCAGGTCAAGTATGGCAAACAACACGTGTGCCAGATGAGGTGGCAACCAGGACATATCTACACAGGAGTGTTCAGCAAACCAAACAGTGGCTGCTTCAGCGCAACGCTCGTGACGCCAATTGTGAAGCAAGTAATCCCGTATTGCCGATTCACCGACCTCCACTGGCAGGGGACCTGGAATGTAAAATAAAAATGACCACATTTTCAACGGAAGAATACTGAAGGGTTCTTATCATACGTTAGATTCTCTTAGGATCATTGGACGGAGCCTAGCAACAGTGAATCACAACAGCGTTTTAAAAAATCATGACCACAAAGTAAATAGCGTCCAATTATTACGAAAAATGTTTCAAGCTCACGACTATCTGTGGTCACCAGACGACGCTGAGCTCGAGCGACTTCATCCGGATTGGTTTTTTCGAGTAACTTCTGAACCATTGGATTTTCTTCAAGCTCCCTGCAAAAAAACAAAGTGAGATGCTCCATTAAAAATTTGGATACTATGAAGATGTGTTCTCCGCCAGTTTAATACACCTAATAATCATAAGAATTTTTCTTGCTCTTCTAGTCCATACTGTCGTCCCTAATAATCCGCTACGTAATCTGAGGTAAATTTGAGATTAGACAACAAAAAAGATGAACACTGTGAAGGTAGCAGATACTGATTCGCTTCATCCATTACCCAGGTTGAACATGAACACAAAAGCAGCGACATAATGAAAGCCGCACGAGAAAGTCGAATAACAGAGATGCCCCGAATCAGTCAGCGAGCTGATCGACCATAGGAAACCAATAAAAACAATTTGCTTTTGACTACCAAACGTATAGTCTACCTAACCTTAAGTTACCGAGGAGAAATTGCAAACAAGAAAGAGAACAGACTAAAGAGTCAATATCAAGGCAGCCGTCTCTCGAACAATTTTGCGTTTCACAACAAATACTACCTACGTTTAACTACATCGTTTTGATAACAAATTAAACATAAAGGGAATTAGCAAAATTGGTTCACTTAGATGTATTTTTGGCCCGATTCAGTGAGAGCAGGTCGCAGTTTTCAAAATGTTCGTATACTTTTTCTCACCGTAGATGGTAACAAACCAGTCTCGGCTTACATACTCATTTTTCAACAGATCACTAACTCATTTTAACACAAATCTTTAACGGGATACTTTCATACATGAGGACGAATCGTTCTAGGTAGCCTAACCTGTGGTGACGTTGAATACAGCAGAAAAAAGCTGCCCAAAGTGGGGACCCATGTTGCGCTGACTACTGTCACGTTCGCGTGATCACGCGAATACGGACTATCTAACCATCAAAATACACAAGGCAGTTAGATAACTCTACTTCGTTTGCTTTTCTGCGAACTTGTTTTCCCATAAGGCAGTGTCCGCATCAAATTCTGTCAATAAGGAAATCACGTATTGGATGAGTAGCTATAGGGCCAATTATCAGTCTGTTAGTCAGGCAACCGTGAATGACCTGAAAACAGTGAAAAGAAGGGCATACCATTAGATACACTGAATATGAGTGCTTGAATACCAGGAACATTAGGAGCATGAAATGGGACCCAACCACGTTGGGGTCAAAAAGATCTATAAATCAGTCGGTTTGAGATACTGAAGAATGAGTACCAACCGAAAAGAGCGGCGTTTACATTATTATTCTCTGTCGAATAGGGATAATTGGAAAAGTGCATTTGTACAGTTCGACGGCATTCTTTTCCCACTCGTGTAATTCCATCCCTTGTTCCCCTTCCATATTCATTGTTTCTCTAGCAGAGAACAGTAGGGCTTTATTTGGTGTTCGAAGCTGAACGAAAATGACGACGCTGAGAAGGCCCAACCACGGATATGAGGGATATCTACGCTTGCATACATATAGGATTTCGCTCGTCCCTCAGTTCTATCAGCCAATTTTATGTTGTCGTAACATTCACTATGTGGACGTTTGAAAAATAAACTGTTCTGACTGCGTAGAACTCGTTTCAACTTGATTATGAAAACTCGACTCAGCTTACTTCAAAGATGGTCGTCTTTCCGGTTCAACCTCGGTCATCTGGTACAAAATTTCATCAAACAGTTTATCTTCACCCTACATGTGAGAACAGAAAGAAACACTCTCATTAAATTAATCCTCAGTAATATTTTGGAAATCAATAATTCAGGTTCTTAGAGTAAAAAGATGATAATGATATGTAGAAACCGACTAAAATGAAGGTCCAGTAGAACAAAAGAAACATTGTATATTTATTTGAAATAATCACGGAATCTCAGAAGACAGGTTGTTACAGTACGTGTGGTAATATAATAACATCTCCGATTTACCTTACCATGACACAACATAACACAAGCTGGGAAGCAGTAAACCATCGCTTACATTTTAGAAGTGGAAAACCTATCTTTACAGCACATTATATATATATATATATATATATATATATATATATATATATATATATATATATATATATATATATATATATATATATATCAGAACAGAGCTGCATGCTTCTGGGCGCGTCCCTGGGTTGCGGATAAGAAAACGGCCGCCATCCAGGTTGTTAGCCGTGAATAAACTAGGCTCAAGCCCACCGAATAAGTAGCCGCGGACAAGCAGCGGCAGTGTCAAGGGCAAGGTGAGTTTTCGCCTGGCAAAAATATCACAAGAGCCCGCTGGTGGCACTGCGAAGTGGCGAGTGCGGCCCGCCAACCAAGTAAGGCCACTGCCTTTTGTCATGTTCCATTAACCCGGCAATGTTTCTCAGAAGAGGCGTAAGAACCGATCAACTGGTCACCGGCTCTTCTGGAAACTTTCTGTTGCCTTGCAGAAAGCGCCCGGCTGCGAAAAAGTTAAAGGTGGATCCTCGAATGGATGGCCGAATAATACAAAACACCACAACGTATATAACCATGAATATGACTGATCTTTGCACGAACGGTCCTAGCTCTTCTCTCAAGTACAAAAGCAATCTTACACCGTACACAACTGTTTGTTCTACTACTAATGCGTGTTATTCCTCTTCACATCATATTTTCCTAATTTTTTCAGGATCTGACATGGTCTATGAGAGTGGTAGTGTCCCAGGAATAATTTCTGTTCCTGTTCTCTAGCCTTCTATCTCAAACAGCACCGAACCCGCCCCCGCCGGCTGATGCATTTCCTCATCCTCGATGCCCCCGCAAAACTAGCTACATTCAATGTGTGAACGCTAATGCACGTAGGTCAACAGGGCTGTTTAGCAATTGCGCTAAGCAACTTAGCCATCGATGTGTCGTATCCAAGAAACTCACATTCAAGACTCTAAGTCTGTTATCCGACTGCCATCTAGTTTCATCTGCGTCTTTCTGGGAACCCCCAAGGCTGTGGCTTCTGGTGTTGCTGACGTTTGTGGCTCTCAGAGAGAGGGCTGAAGCAGTACCACTTGATTTGATTCTAGTCGACAGCGGCTATGTGCAATGAGACTTAGAGGTCTATGTAAAATAAACAGCCATCGCTTTGATAGACGCGAATCGCTTGTCGTCTGAGCGTACGCCCTAACAGATTCCAGGCCAGGTGCAATTAAAAACACTTTTTATTAAAAGCTGCACGACTTCATACGCAGAGCAAAGCGGAGTAACATCGTAGTTTCGGTACGGGACTTGTATCCTACAGTAGATCGGCTGTCCTTTAATGAAATGCATCTAAGGGGTCCTTTTCGTTTCGACTCATGTCAATCTGAAAACGGGGAATGGTTGTTAGCTTTCCCTTCAGACTAACAAATACTTCGCCTCAATGAGGAATTCTCGCAGATTAGAACGCCATTCTTTTCATAGTACCGGTAGAATATGCTAGGAGAAATTTGTCAGTAAATCAAAAGTTATGCATTGGATACTTGGTCCCATGGTTCAAACTTTAGAAGATGCAGTTAATATGAGTAGATTAGGGTGGTTGTTACATGTTTCGGCCATACGAACAGAACGCCAGCTTCGTGGTGTACTGTAGCTCGAGACAGGTAATAGTTGGAAAATAGGTCTGGATGGACAGTCAATGACACGGGAAAAACGCATGGAGACGTTTGCCAACGGACTGACTCATGCAAGTGCAGTTAGACTTCCGAGTTGGGATCTACGGGATCCTCCCCCCCTCGAAACAGTGATTAGGGGCAACTGGTTATATGGCTCAGTGCGGTAGTGAATTGCGTCCCGAAGTTTGAAATCTCTTCCTTGTATGGTCTTTCAACTTATTATTTTGCACTTGATTCTTTACCATCTCCCGTTCTTTTCTTCCACCAGCAGACAGTACTGAGGTCGCAACCAAAGGCAGATCACGTTGATGCAGAATTAGTGTTGGCCCATTTAGCCTTCGGATGAAGATAAACAAACTTGGAGCCTAGCATACAACTTTCTGCCGAAGATGCCAGTGAGCATAGTGCCGTGTTTCGTACGCCACCTGTAGTGTGTATGGAACCAGCTTCTGACCATAACCTTAGAATGATCACAAGGGATCAGCCAAGCCGGCGGACAACGCCAGGGATGCATCTTCATTTTCGTACTGGAGAGCATGGATGAATCTTTATTAGAGTCAGTCGAGGTTTATGATATCACTTAAGAGTTAGAATCGGTTCACGACTTTCATTCAGATGTACAGCAAACATTTTGCATTTTACAATATCATGCGCTACAACATGGATGGTCGCAAATGGAATAAGGAGCTACGTCTCACTAGAAGTCCCTGTACGGAAGGAAGTCAGAAATGGCTGGCGGTGGTCAAGTGTATTAGGCGTTTGGCACCAAAGAGGTCAGAGGCTCGGGTCTTACATTCACCGGCCACTTTCGCGGTAGACGGCAATTCAACGTCACCAAGCTCATAAACAGACCTAACTTAATGAGACTTTATGTAGTTCTGTGCCACTTCAAGCTTCAGAGTAAAGGTTGTCGATTGCCCCTCCGTGTAGTGGACCCTAGTGACCATGAGGCATACCCTTATCACAACAGTCATGCACGCATCATCTCATAAAAAGACATCATACACTTACTCAGAAGTAAGAAGTCATCAGGAAGCAGATCTACACTGTCATATCATGTGATTACGAAGATGGAGAACGAAACGCTTGCTCGACAACAACGTAATCTCATCGAATGATGGTCCGATGCGGCGCTGGTTCCAGCTGATGCAGCAAGCCAGTGTGCGTATCTTCGATGATGCACTATATAGCCGAACTTCACCAAAGAAAATAACCAACTTGCCGATGACTCTCCCAAACAAGCCACATCGGTTACTTGCAAAGAAAATCAGCCAAAAGCGTCGCTATGGGTGCAGCCCCATACAAATATAGGTTATTTCAATATATACGTGAGAAATTCAGCACAAAAATGGAGAAGCGTTTAACGAAGAATCTTGATTAAGTAAATGTATATGAACTCATACATTTTCTAAGTTACCTCGTTCCATTGAAATTAGACGCTATTTCATGTTTTATTGTTCTTTGAAGACGGCAAGAAAATATAAGCCCCTGTTGTGTCATGGTACCCGACGTGAAGAAGAATGAGAAACAAAAAATGTGTGAATATCTTAAACTTAATGTTAAACCCCGTTTGAAGCTTTATTTCACCTAATGTTGCCATCTGTCCGATATAACGAGGTGGCGAGATGGTCATCGTCTAGATCACGTTGATAATTTGCTTGTTAGGGTGAATGTATAGGACTCATCATTTGACAACAGGATACACAGATAATTACGAAAACTAAATAAGCGATTACAGAATTCGTAGCTCAAACAGAATTTGCATTTGTCACACTGCATTACTTAAACAAGGCTCATTAGATCACTCACTGTAATTTCCTCCGGTGGAAAATAAACCGATTTCGGATGAATTTTGATGTTCGATAAAATCATGTCCAAATCCTCATAATCCACGTGTTTGACGTACAGCATGAGACGTATCAAACAACCCAAGCTCCAAACATTGCTCTTTTCAGTGTACTCAAAGTTAGCCACCTCGGGAGCACACCACTGTATGTTTCTGGCTGGGAGTGGAAAAAAAGACACAAGAAACAATGACCTTCTTGTTTGTATGCTGTTTATTAAAGCAAAAGCGTGGGCTAAAAGAAATCAGTTGATGGTCATGGAAGTTCCAGTGAATTAAGTGTACCGCTGAAACATTGAGATACATTGTCCTGAGGGAAAATTCCCAAGGGTTTGTCTGCCTTTCCCAAAATGTACACCCCAGAACGGCATTTCAATGATCCTAGCGTCACTTGAGAGGAGAGATGTTTCCATTATCATCTTATTTGCAGAGTTCAGAAAAAAATGAGCGAAGGGTAAATTCGAAACAAATGATCCTTCATGAAGAACTTGGACTGAGAATTGCTACATTCGTCAACTCGGCTTTGATTAATATATATGTATATATATATATATATATATATATATATATATATATGTATATATTAGAGGTTAGAAGGCGTACTGTGAGTTATAACGTGCATTGTGACGCTTCGATCCAAACTGGGACTCACTGTCAAACATATATTATATATGACATGCCTCAGTGGGAAGCAGTGCCAAAAAGCTGCAGGACTAACCAGATCGAAATCCGAATTACTATCAATAAAGACAGCGGTCAAACACCTACAGAAGACATATCGGCATGCAAAAATTTGTCGCCGATTGAAGATGCTATCAATACAACCCCAGGCAGGTGATAAACCAGCTTGATGCTGAAGCCTTCAACTACCACAGGTGTTAGACAATTTAGTTTCCGAAAAAGACTTCAAAACGGATCAGTTCAACGTAGTTTTTGCAAACACTAATTCTGCATCAACGTGATCTGCCTTTGGTTGCGACCTCAGTACTGTCTGCTGGTGGAAGAAAAGAACGGGAGATGGTAAAGAATCAAGTGCAAAATAATAAGTTGAAAGACCATACAAGGAAGAGATTTCAAACTTCGGGACGCAATTCACTACCGCACTGAGCCATATAACCAGTTGCCCCTAATCACTGTTTCGAGGGGGGGAGGATCCCGTAGATCCCAACTCGGAAGTCTAACTGCACTTGCATGAGTCAGTCCGTTGGCAAACGTCTCCATGCGTTTTTCCCGTGTCATTGACTGTCCATCCAGACCTATTTTCCAACTATTACCTGTCTCGAGCTACAGTACACCACGAAGCTGGCGTTCTGTTCGTATGGCCGAAACATGTAACAACCACCCTAATCTACTCATATTAACTGCATCTTCTAAAGTTTGAACCATGGGACCAAGTATCCAATGCATAACTTTTGATTTACTGACAAATTTCTCCTAGCATATTCTACCGGTACTATGAAAAGAATGGCGTTCTAATCTGCGAAAGTCTTTGCAGATCTTTTAACCTAGACCGACATGTTTCTGAGCCCCATAACAGCATCGGCCTCATATCTGAGCCTATTCCACTTTTGATCGACAACCGGATCTCATGCAGATCCCACAAATGCTTCAAACTGGTGAATGCCAATCGAATATTCCGTATGCCGAAAGACATCCCATTCGATATATGATTATCACGTGGGATGCAGATATCCAAGTAACTAAATCTTTCTATTTCACTCAACTTCTCCCCACAAGAACAGGGTTGGACCTCGGACGAGTCCAGTCCTGCAACATCATTTTACAATTCGAATGTAAAAAACTCATCCCAAACACACACTGCCATTTAGATGATCGAGAGAATATTGCAACTTATCTGAGTCCTCATTTAGTAACACAACGTCGTCCGCATATTATAGACCAGACAGTTACTGCGTGGGTAAATATCAATGGTTTATTTACACATGAGGATAGGTCGACTTTCACTATTATTTAAACGACAAATCTGAAAAGGAAAGGTGAAAGGAAACCCCTGACAAAAACACTTCTTGTAATGAAGCATCGCTATAATCACGAACTCGGCTTCCACTGTTCGCGTCCAGAGGTCGGATAAGGCAAATGGATCTCTTTGACACACTATTCAATGAGACGCACAGAGTTGCACGATCAAAAAAGAAAGGGATCGCCGGCCTACCAAAAGTGTGCCCGTGTACCGAATTTAGCGGTGGAATGAAAAGTTGGTCAATACAAACCTGACCGAATCGAAGACCGACTTGATTCTTACACGTACATATTTCGTAAGCACTGGTTAGTCGGAGAAGGATTGTACTGGACAGCGGTTTGAACGCGATGCTAACCAAACTAATTTCTCTGTGGCTTTCATACGAGGATCTATCATATTTATTGTTAATCGGTATAATCACTGACTTATTCCAGTCCTCAGGAATTTCTTCCTTTGCCTAAAATGGTCGCAGGAGTTTTGTTAATCCCGACGTTAATATTACGCCACAGTCCCTGAAGGAGGATGCAGACAGCTCATCTGGTCCAACCACTTTATGCACTTTAAAAAAAACAATCGCAAGGATAATCTCCAAATCCGGTGGATAAACTTGATAACCCTGCCCTTCCGTACAACAAAGAAAATCCACTGCGTAGACTGAGTAACATAAACTTACGAACTCTTCGCTTCTCTACTTGCACAGGCGGGCACTCAATAGGTTGTTGACTGATCAGCGAGGGATCGTATAGATGATCAAAACCTGGAATAGTAAAACAACAATGGCTATTTTCAGGTATTCATCGAAAAGGTAACGACAGTCGAATTGAAAATATCTCGATGGAAGGGAATTTCAAAGAATCTGCGAATAAAATATCCTCTAGAAATCTAGAACATAAAAAAGGTCAAGAAGAGTGGACACTCTGGATCAAGATGGACAGCAGAAGACGAGAAGCTTGTGCTGAACAGCACAAGATGTTTTCCTTTCCTCTTATTCGGCCTTTGTTTTGCTTCTTAGTCAGGGTCTCGACGGCAAAATGATTATTAACAAATTTGTCGTATACATCATCCATATATATATATATATATGTACATATATGCATAGCAGGTTAGAGAACAATTATCTTGCTCGTAGCTAAGCTTAAACAGATTTGTTCGCTGTATTGTGCCATTCCACTGCAAACGTTTCATTGCCAGTCGAAGTGACATCGACAGTGAAATGATATTGCGATCAAAACACCACTTCACTAGAAGACAAAAGGGTATTCCAAATCGCTAGGAAAATGATCCTCTGGTGAAGACTAGGCATAATTTAATCCGGTCTATGGTATGATCGTAAGTTTCAGTAGAATATTCAGGGAATTTGAAGAAATAATCATCATCACTGCCATCCTCATCCTCATCATCCTCCTCCTCACCATCATTATCCTCATCCGCATTCTTATCATCCTGATTCTCATAATTCTCATTCACATCTTCATCATAGCAATCCTTATTCTTATTGTCAACATCCTCATCCTCGACATGCTTATTATCATCCTCATCATGCTCATCCTCAACATGCTTATCATCATCCTCATCCTCATCGCCATCATCGTCATCGTGATCCCTATCATAATCATCCACATCATCCTCATCCAAACTCTCATCCGCAACATCCTTATCCTATACAACTTTATCCACACCATGCTCATTATCCGCACCCTTATCATCCCCATCCTCATCATGCTCGTGCCAATCATCCTCATACTCATCATCCTCATCCCCATCCTCTTCATCCTGATCCTAATCCTCATCACCCTCATCCCCATTATCCTCATCCTTAACATTCTATTTCTCATCATCTTCGTCATCTTCACCATCCGCATCCCCATCCTCGTTATCCTCCTCATCCTCATCCTCATAATTCTCATCCTAATAATCATCATTATCATCCTCATTATCCTCAAACTGATCACCCTCATCCTTATTATCCTCATTCTCCTTAACCGCATCAATCGCATGCTCATCCTCATCACCCTCACCCTTAACATCCTTATCCTCCTCATCAACCACATCATCCTCATCCGTATCATATTCAACCGCATTCTCATCATTCTAATCATTATCGTCCTCATCACCATCATCCTCATCATCAACATTCGCATCATAATCATCCTCATCATATTCATTTTCATCCTCATCGCCATCATCCTTATCATCATCATCCTCATTCACATGCTTAACATTCTCATCTTCATCATTCGCATCTTCACAATCCTTATCCTTATCAAAATCATGCTCAGAATTTTCATCACACTCATACTCATCGTTATGATCCTCCTCCTCATTACCAACGTCATCAACCTCATACTCATCATCATCATCCCCATCCCCATCATCATCATCATCATCATCATCATCATCATCATCATCATCATCATCATCATCATCATCATCATCATCATCATCATCATCATCATACTCATCTTAATCATCCTCAACATCCTTATCCTCGTCTTGAGTATCCTCATCATCCTCATCCGCATCAACCTCATCCTCATCATTCTCAACTTCAACATCTCCATTAGCATCATCCTCATCTTCATCTCCATCATCCTCATTCGCATCCTCATCATCATCATTTTCATCATCATTAAACGGACCCTCAAACTCATCATCCTCATCCTGATCATCCTCATCCTTTACTTCATCATGCTCATCCTCATCATTGTCATTATCATCATCCTCGTTCTCATCATCCGCATCCTCGTCACCATCATCATCATCCTCATCTTCATCATCCTCAACATCCACATCCTCGTCTTCCCCACCCCCATCATCCTCATCCGCATCATGATCAACATGCTCGTACTCATCATCCTCATCCTAATCATCCGAATACTATTTATCCTCATTCACATCGTCATCATTCTCATCCTCAACATCATCATCCTAACACTCATCATCCTCATCATCAACATGCTCATACTCATCATCCACATGGTCAGCATCCTCAACCTCATCGTCCTCATCCTTATCCTCCTCCTCATCGTCATTATCGTCAACATCAACGTCCTCATCACGATCATCGTCATCAACCTGATACTCATCGTCTTGATCATCATCCACGTCCTCAACATAATCACCCTCATCCTCACCATCACCATCCTCATCCTCATCCGAATCATCATCATCCTCATCATCCTCATCGTCATATTCATCATCCGCATCCGCATCCTCGTTATCCTCATCATCCCCATCCTTATCATCCACTTCCTCATCAGCCTCATCCTCATTATCCTAATCATCCTCAGCCTCATCCCAATGGTCATCAGGCAGATCCTAATCAACCACATCCTCATCATCCTCATGCTAATCATCCTCATCTTCATTATCCTCATATGATCGTCCTCAGCCTCATCATCCGCATCCTCATTAACCTCATTGCCAACATCCTCATTCTCCTTAACCGCATCAATCGCACGCTCATCTTCATCATCCTCATCTTTAACATCCTCATCCGTAACATCCTTATCATCAGAATCTTTCCCGTCATCATCCTCACAATACGCATCCACAAACTCATCATCCTTATACTGATCCTCATCACAATCATAATCCTCATCATCCTCATCATCAGCCTCCTCATCATCCTCAACATCCTGATCCTCGTCTTCCTCAACCTCATCCTCCTCATCCGCATTATCCTCGACATGCTCAACCCCATCATTTGAATCCTCATCATCCGAACACTCATTATCCGAATACTCATTATCCTCATTCTCATTCTCATCATTCTCATCCTCATCATCATAATTTTCATCATCCAAATCATCATCATACTCATTATCATCCACGTCATTTTCATCCTCATCATCTTCCTCTTCATCATCAACATCCTCATCCTCAAAATCCTCAGCCGAATCATAAATGGACACATCATTCGTATCTTCATCCTCAACCTCATTCTTATCTTCATCATCCACATCCCCTACATCCCCATCCTCATCCCCATCATATTCATCCTTATTTTCATCCCCATCATATTCATCCTCATTTTCATCCCCATCAAATTCATCCTCATGATCCTCATCCTCAAACTCATCATCATCATTCTCCGCTTCATCATCCTCAACCCCGGCAACAATCATCATTAGTCATCATCAATCCTCATCAATCATAATTATAATCATCATCATCATCCTTGTTCTCATTCTCATCTTCATCATCCTCATCTTCATCATCCATATCCTCATCATCCTCTTCCGCATCCCCATCAAATTCATCCTCATTCTCATCCCCATCAACTTCATCCTCACGATCCTCAGCCTCAACCGCATCGTCATCATTTTCCTCTTCATCATCTTCAACCTCAGCAACAATCATCATTAGTCGTCATCAACCCTAACCAATCATCATCAACAACCACCATCATCAATCATCATCATCAATCATCATACTCATCCTCACCATCATCCTCCTCCTCATCATCATCATCATTTTCATTCTCATCATCCTCTTCCTCATTATCCCCATCATCCTGATCCTCATCGTTCTCCGCATTCTCATCCTCATCAGCCACATCATCCTGATCCCGATCGACATTATACTCGTAATCCTCAGCCTCGTCATCATCCTCCTCATCATCATTATCATCATCATCAACCTCGTCTTCATCGTCTTCATTCTCATCAACCTCATTGTCATCATTCTCATCCTCATTATCCGCATCATCCACATGCTCATCGTCATCATCCTCATCCTCATCATGCACATCCTAATTATCCTCGGCCTCCTCATCCCCATCATCCTGAGCCTCATCATTCTCCGAATTCTCATCCTCATCGGCCTCATCATCCGGATCCCGATCAACATTATACTCGTAATCCTCAGCCTCGTCATCATCCTCATCATCCTCATCCTAATCATCAGCATACTCATTCGCAGCATCCACATCCTCATGAACATTATCTTATTATTCCAAAGCCTCATCATCATCTTCATCATCGACCTCATCATCATTCAAATCATCACCAACATCATACTGATCATCATCATTCGAATCCTAACCATCATCATTAACATCAACATCATCATCCTCATCATCCTCATCCCCATAATCCTCAACACCATTATCCTGATCATTTTCAACCTCATCTTCATCATCCAGATCGACGTCATCCTCACCGTCATCGTCATAATCGTGATCATCCTCATCGTCATTCTCTTTCTCATCATCCACATCCCCATCATCCTCATTCTAATGACCCTCATCTACAACCTCAGCAACAATGATCATCAATTGTAATCAATTCTCATCAATCATCATCGTCATCATCAATCACCATCATCAATCCTCATCATCATTTTCATTCTCATCAACCGCATTCTCATCATCCTCTTCCTCATTATACACATCATCCGCTTCCTCATCGTCCTCATCCTCGGCATCCTCATCCCCATCATCCTGAACCTCTTCATTTTGATCATCCACATCATCCTCATCCTAATGAAGATTATCCTAATAATCCTCAGCCTCACCATCATCCTCATCATCCTCGTCCTCATCTTCGTCATATTCATTCGCAGCATCCACATCCTTATGAACACTATCCTATTAATCCACAACCTCATCATCCGCGTCCTCATCATCATTCTAATCATCATCATCCGAATCCAAATCATCATCAACCTCATCATCACTCTGCTCTTCATCATCCCCAACCTCAACAACAATCATCATTAGCCATCATCAATCCTCATCAATAATCACTATCATCATCATCGTCACCATAAATCAACATCATCAACCACCATCGTCAATCATCTTCGTCAATCATCATCATCTATCATCATCACCAATCATCATCCTCATCATCCTCATCACCATCATCCTCCTAGTCATCCTCCTTATCCTCATCATCTTTATCCTCATCATTCTCATCTACCTCCTTAGCATCCTCCTCCTCATCTTCATCAACCTCATCCTCATCATAAGCAATCCCATCCTCATCATCCTCATCATCATCATTCTCCTAGTCGTCCTCCTCATCCATATTATCTTCATCCGCATCATCCTCATCACCATCATCCTCATTATCATCATTCTCATCCTCACCATCTTCTTCATCCTCACCCTAATCAGCATCATCCTGATCATTCTCATCCTCATCCTCATCCTCATTTTCATCATCCACATCCTCATCGTCTTCACCCTCATCAGCATCATCCTGATCATCCAAATCCTCATCATCACCATCCTGATAATCCTCATCCACATTCTCATCATCTTTATTCTCATCGCCATCATATTCATCCTCATCTTCATCCGCATCAACTACATCCTCATGATCCTCATCCACAACCTCATCATCATCATCCTCCACCTCATCATCCTCAACTTCAGCAACAATCATCATCAATCCCCATCACTCATCATCATCATCATCATCATCGTCATCAACAACCATCATCATCAGTCATCTCAATCAATCGTCATCATCAACCACCATCATCAGTCATCACCAACAATCATCATCATCATCATCATCCTCACCATTTTCATCATCCACATCCTCACCATTCTAATCCGCGTCATCATCATCATCACCATCCTCGTCCTCATGATTTTCATTCTCATCAACCGCATTCACATCATTCTCTTCCTCATTGTCCGCATCATCCGCATGCTCATTGTCATCATCCTCATCCTCATCATCCTCGGCCTCCACATCGCAATCATCCTGAAACTCTCCATTCCGTTCATCCTCATCATTCTTCAGCCTCATCATCGTCATCCTAATGAACATTATCCTATTAATCCACAGCCTCATCATCATTCTCATCCTCATCATCCTCAACCTCATCATCCTCATCATCGTCATCCTCATCATCATCATCATCTTTATCATCATACTCATCCTCATTACCCTCACTCTCATCACAGTCAGCCTGATCATCCACATCCTCATCATCACCATCCTGATCATCCACATCCTCATTCTCGTCTTTGTCATCCACATCCTTATCGTCCGCATCCTCATCCCCATCATATTCATCCTCATTCTCATCCCCATCAAATTCATCCTCATGATCCTCATCTTCAACCTTATCATCATCATTCTCCTCTTCATCATCCTCAACCTCAGCAACAATCATCATTAGTCATCATCAATCCTCATCAGTCATTATTATCATCATCATCGTCATCATCAACCATCATCATCAATCATCACCATCAACCAATATTATCAATCATCACCAACAATCATCATCATCAATGATCATCACTAATCATCGTCCTCATCATCCTCATGCTCATCAACCTCATGCGCATCATCCTCTTAGTAATCCTCCTTATCCTCTTCATCTCCATCCTAATATTAGCCATCCTCATCCTGATCCTCATCATCCTCAGAATCATCATATTCATCCTCATCATGCACATCCTACTCATCCTCAGCCTCCTCATCCCCATCATCCTGATCCTCATCATTCTTCGCATTCTCATCTTCATCACCCTAATCATCCTGACCCCGATCAACATTATCCTCAAAATCCTCAGCCTCCTCATCATCCTCATCCTCATCTTCACCATATTCATCCGCAGCAGCCACATCCTTATGAACATAATCCCATTATTCCACAGCCACAACATCTTCCTTAACATCCTCGTCCTCATCATCATTCTAATCATCATCATCATCATCATCATCATCATCATCATCATCATCATCATCATTATCACCATCAACCATCATCGTCAATCATCATCATCAGTCATTATCAGCAACCATCATCAATAATCATCATAATCAATCATCATCATGAACCATAATCATCAATCATCATCATCAATTATCTTCATCAATCACCATCCTCATCCACAAAATCTTCACCATCCTCATCTTCATCATTCTCATCCGCATCATCATAATCATCATCACTTACATTCTCATCAACCAAATTTTCATCATCCTCTTCCTCCTTATCCGCATCATTCGCATGCTCATCGTCATCATCTTCATCCTCATCATCCACATCGTCGTCATGCTCGGTCTCCTCATCCCCATCATCGTGAACCTCTTCATTCTGCTCATCCTCATCGTCATAAGCCTCATCATTGTCATCCGAATGAATATTATCATAATAATCCTCAGCGTCATCACCAGCCTCACCATCATCATCATCATCCTCATCCTCAAAATTATCAAACTCATCCGCAGCATAAACATCCTCAGGAATATTATCCTATTAATTCTCAGCCTCATCATTATCCTCATCATCATCGTCCCCATCATTATCATCCGAATCCTAATCATCATCATTCACATCAACATCATCCTCATCCTCATCATCCTTATCCCCATCCTCACCCTCATCATCATGCTGATCATCCACATATTCATCATCACCATCATGATCATCCTCATCCACAATCTAGTCTTCATCATCCACATTCTCAACGTCCTCATCCTCATGCCCATCATATTCATCTTCATTCTCATCCTCATCAACTTCATCCTCATGATCCTCATCCTCAACCTTATCAAAATCATTCTGCTCCTCATCATCCTCAACCTCAGCAACAATCACCATTAGTCATCCTCAATCCTCATCAGTCATTATTATCATCATCGTCATCATTAACCATCATCATCAGTCATCATCATCATCATCAACCACCATCATCAATCATCATCATCATCATCATCATCATCACCATCATCTTCATCCTCATCATCTTCATCCGCATCATAACCATCCTCATCATAATAATCCTCATCGTAATTATCCACATCATCATTATACTCATCCTCATCATACTCAACCTCATCGTCCTTATTTTCTTCATTCTCATTCTCATTATAATCTTCAGCATCCACATCCTCATCCCCATCATATTCATCCTCATTCTCATCCCCATCAACTTCATTTTCATGATCCTCATCCTCAACCTCATCAAAATCATTCTGCTCCTCATCATCCTCAACCTCAGCAACAATCATCATTAGTCATCCTCAATCCTCATCAGTCATTATTACCCTCATCATCGTTATCATCAACCATCATCATCAGTCATCATCATCATCATCAACCACCACCATCAATCATCATCAACAATCATCATCATCAATCATCATCATCAATCCTCATCATGAACCATCATCATCAACTATCATTCTCACCATCTTCATTACCCTCATCCTCACCATCTTCATCATCCACATCCTCGCCATTCTCATGCGCATCATCATTATCATCATCATCCTCGTCCTCATTATCTTCATTCTCATCAACCTCATTGTCATCATCCTCATCCTCATCATGCACATCCTCCTCTTCCTCGGCCTCCTCATCCCCATCATCCTGATCCTTATCACTCTCCTCATTCTCATCCTCATCAGCCCCATCATCCTGATCCCGATCAACATTATCCTCAAAATCCTCAGCCTCATCATCATCCGCATCTTCATCCACATCTTCATCCTCATCTTCATTATCAATCATCATCATCGATCATCATCATCATCATCATCATCATCATCATCATCATTATCCGAATCCTTATCATCATCATCCTCATCATTCACATCCTCATCCTCATCATCATCCTCCCGATCATCCTCATTGTCATCTTCATTATACTAATCGTCATCATTCGCATCTTCAATCTCATCATCAATCATCATCAATCTTAATCACCATCCATCATCATCACCATCATCAATCATCATCATCAATCATGATCATGATCATCTATCATCATCAATCATCCTCATCAATCATCATCATCACTCATCATCATCACCATCAATCATTATCAATCTTCACCACCAATCATCATCAATCATCAGTATCAATCACCATCATCATCAATCATCATCATTAATCATCAGCAATCACCATCAACAATCATCATCATCAATCACCATCATCAATTAACATCATCAATCATCATCATCAATCTGTCGATAGATGGCAATTCGGTGTCGGCCGGCTCCTTGCCAGGCTTACTGGGACGTTATACAGTTTTAGGTCACTGTACGTTTCAAGGTCGAAATCCTTCCCAGTCTGACATCTGTGAGGAATGCCCCAATGTCTACTGCGCTCGTTCGTCCAAGAAATGAAATCTTGTGGCACTTCAGCTGACGGTGTAGCCTTGTCTGTTGTGGCAACAACAGGAATTACTTTGATGTAAAATATTAAACATTGCAGTTTATTCGTCAGTGCTTCGTGCCGCAAAGATTTTGGTCCGGGAAATAGAACAAAAAATACTGTGAAATACGATGCATCTAAATGACTCAGCTAATCAGTTCATCTGCAGCTACGGGCAAACGTGCATAAACAAAACGGACGAGTGCCTTAGTCAGCGAGTGGGGGAGGATGTTCCCAAGTGGTTAGCGGGGAGGAAATCGAAGATAAGAAATCGTCAGCCGCGGAATATCTTATGACTGAAGGTCACTGGACTGACTGCCTGTGCGTTTCAATTGACCTAAGGAAGCTGTAATCCATGACTATTAGCCTTCTTTTAGGCTATATTAATCAGTAGCTTGAAGCCACTACTGTGTATGAATAAGCCGGTGCTCCACATGTGTTTGCGCCGGAGTTAGTCTGCGGAATTTCCCCAAACATTTTCTGTGGTGTTGAGGTTGTTTCCCATCGTTTTGCGCCTTATCCCAAACTTCTGTCAATTAAAATGTTTTACGTGCTCGATTGAGAAGAATACAAAAGCTGAATTCACCTGGCAGTTTGTGGCTTCTATGCATTCTGTTCAAATTATGGAGATCTACTGTTTTGAATGGGTTCAAATTATCAACAATATTGATCGATAAACCCGTCTTTAACAAAATAACTGGGTCCACTGACTAAATCCCAGATTGCGATATTCTATTTTTGGCTCACGAGGACCAATAGTTTTGCCGGTTTGTCTTTCTGGGACGAATTTTGGGTATTCTTTAGATATTCATGGGATGGGAAGAAGAGTTGAAAAAGGTCTTTCAACTATGTTTGAGTTGATAGAAAGGCCTATTGTATTCTATCTAATCGTAACTGGGTGAATGCGCACCGCTGGCGCCTACCTTCCAGGCACTCAGAGATGAGGTTCACCTTTTGAAAAATTAACTGAAAATAAAAGTGGGATGTCTACTTCAGAAACGGTGTGCTACGGAAGTAAAGAACGATTTGACGGCGACAGTGATATATTATCCGCCGAAACTGGATAAATGATCAGTAAATAAGCGCCACCAAACAATCACCTGGGTCCTAACCAGAATCTGATTTCTTTTGATACAGACTGAAAATTATCATGGCCAGCACGCCTGCGCCAAGGAATCTCCAGAGTTCCCCCCTGACTCCGGTGTTGCCCAAGGTTGCTTTCTCGTCGGTTTTTTTCACTACATCACAGACTGGATAAGTCCTCGTGCCCTCAACAAATTTCGAGGAACACAGCTCAGCCACCACTGTTGAGCCAAAGACCTTGTTTTGACCGCCACCTTGTTTTGGGAGATGATCTTACAATTGTGCAGCCGGCGCTAGATCGGATTGCGTGCAAAACCATGGCTGTTGGTCTGGAGATAAACACTCCAAAAACGAAGTTATTTACGATTTCGCGGAACCAGTCACATTGTATTCGCATCAAAGACGAGATTGTGGAACAGGTGCATTGCTTCAAGTGCCCTGATTATACTACCCAAACGAAAGATCAAACCATAGACGAAATTAAACTCCGAGTAGTCTGCACCAGAAGATCAGTTTCCTACTGATTTGGATTGAAATAAGCCTTCGCACGAAGACGCACATTTACAGAGTCGTTAACCGCTTATCCCGTACGTATGCATGGAAAAACTTGGCCATTACGAGTAGACGATACAAAACAGCTGATAGGTTTTGAATAGTTGTATCTCCGATATGCGGCCTCTAAGACCATTGTGCTTCAGCTTAGTAAGAACATCGAATGGAGTTCGTCGGTTTCACTTGACAACCATAGAGAAACAAAGTTGATTATGACCCGTATTTATCCGGGTTTCGGCTGAGTTTGGCATGGTCTTCTGGCGAAAAAGACCGAGCTCGGGTTCTTCCCGTCTTTCGTATCGTGGAAATCAAGCTTCCTCAGTAAGCGCACTATCTAAATCCGAGTTGATGGAGCACTGTCTTAGCTACTTCTTGTAAATGCCGGTGTTTCCCAACGTCCAGTACTTACACTCGCCCCCTTCCTTTTATCCATTAATGATCCTCTGTCCACTATTTCCAATCCAATTCATTTTTCATCAATGACGCCGTTCTCCACTGTTCAGCATCGATCGTGACTGTTAAGTTGCCAGTTTATCTCTAGATTGCGATCACGAACATATCTATATCTGAAACTCCGACAATCCGGTTTTGTTTAGTGCTTCCAAAAGAACTTCTTTCAATTTCCTTAAAACGCCATTCTTTTTTTCAACATTTGTCCTTTGATTCGCCTCTTTTGAATCCCACGGACTGTTTCTCTTTTAGGCTTATTCATTAGTTCTTTATTATGACGGTCTTTCTTTTTGTATGAAATTTCGTCTCGCGCTGCATGCAAAGTTGGTTTTCTGTTTCGCGGCAGGCGCTTCCTTTTCCCAGCTCAGCTTGTTATACAGGGATCAAATTCGTCCCACACTTGAATATTGCAAGATGCCGGGAGAGGCTTCGTCTACTTCGCTTCCTCATCTTGATCAGGTTCAAAGAAAGGCCATCGGGTTGGTCGACGGTCCATCACTGATATCTACTTTGCAATCAGTTGTTCCACTGGATTAATAACGTGGTTCTTGAGTGAATGTTCTCCTCACTTCCCCCAACACAATGTCTTTTGACCATGGCGTTTACCCTTTATACTCTATTTCTCTTTAAGGGGAACGGAAAAATGTACGTCGCCCATAGTGGTTCTGCCATGGACTCCACTAATCCGGAATCGGAATTACCGAAGAAGAAACCATTTCCACTGTTGGCCACATCTTTCCTGGTAATGATGTATGTTGTCGCTTCTTTTATAAGGCGATGATGCTCGGGCTGAAAGTGTTGCCTCTTCTGCCAAAGGAAGAGCTGGTACTACTAAGGCGGGTTGAGTTATATGCTGCGCAATCGCTGCCACGGATTACCAAGGATTGATGGCTACAACCAGATACATCCAAGAATCTGGTATACCTTCTCGTGCGAGCTACTGCCGACGACAAAAAGTAAGGCGGGCCAAATACGCCACTTACTCATGTGTTTCTTCTGGCACTCCGTTTAAGTCCGTGAGAATGAGCGTGTTAAAAAAAGGTCTAATCAACCAACCAAACCAGGTATTTTTGACCCGTTCCCAACCAACTGGCAGGGGTCACGATTATTCCCCACACGCATCCTCTACTGTTCTACTAAATATTTTTAGTTCTCCACTGACTGTGATCACTTTCAAGGTTGGCTTCTTAGAAGCCTGAGCACTTCAGATAAAGTGGCCGGACCTTGCAATGCAGAAAATGCTCATGCTAACATCATCACAGCTTTCAAAGCTAGCACGTTTTTTACAATCTGTATGCAAAATCAAATACTAATCTTTCCTCAGCAGGGGATTATTGTAGCCTAGAAAACAGCTGTGACAAGGCAGTTACCCCCAACTTAAGTCAAATTTCCCTCCCGATCCGTCTGCTCAATGGTAATTATTTTTCATAATGGCTGAGATATAACTATGCAATACATTTACTCCAGTGTGTTAGGTGTGCCATGACAACGATATAATCCTAAAAATCGAAGTTACTGAACAATTTAAGTAGTTAGCATTCAAGATAATGATGAACTGCAAAACATGCCAAACCACAGATCTAACCATGCGCGTGTGCCATGAACTGACAACCGCTGTTCATACATATGTAAACTAATCACTTCCCAAAAGCATTTGGCCATCAACAGAATAACCATATTTCGCAGCAGAAGCAATTTATCAAACGTGTTAAAAATCTACTAAAGGTACGTATGCAAAAGCGCCTGGGGGTGTTGGAAATACTGCACGACTGAGCCCATTCATTAACTGAATACCTTAGGCAAAAATACTTAAATCAGTAAACCGAATAAGGCCATTCGCAAAAATATCACTATCAGTCGTGGTTGTTTTGTTGAGATATGAAAATGCAAGTACAAAAGCCCAAACAAGTAGATAAACCATCTCTGATAGTGTGATCAATGGCTTCCCGCCTGGTAATTGTGTCAGATGAATCGAACTGCTTGGCACCCAGACAGTCAGGGCTTAAACAGGTTGCACAATTCTTAAGTTCAAGTGCGTAACATATGCGCTCTGGTTGATTGCCAAACTGATCACAGTTGGCTGTTTTACCCCAAATTTCACCCTAGCCGTTTTTCTGCCGAGAATGCCTAGGTAAAATAGACAGACCACTCATCTCATTTTTGTTAACAACTCTAAAGACATGTACGTCAATCAGGAATACCGGACAATAACAACTTGATTAATCTAGGCAGAAACCATCTGGCTATTTGGCATCACTTTCCTTTCTATTTATTGTGTTTTGAATCGCAATATATGCATCCCAACGTAATGAACTTGTTTACCATGCTGCATAAAACGACTAGTGTGGTTAACGGCATAGTTACTTTAGAAACCTACGCCCGAAACTTCCGCTTCATACGAAAGGTACTAGAAAACTAACTGTATTAATTTTGTTTAAAATGTAACGCCGCCAGCAGCATCAAATCGGTTGTCTCTATGGTGGAATAATTTGTCTCATATCGCTGATCTGCACATGAAGGATCCCTCAGGGGAACAGTCAGCGGATCCTTTCGGCATAGAAAAAAGTTACCCTTAGGGAGAAATGCACTGGCTGCGTCCGCAAAATAGCAACTGCGAATCAATGAGAGAAACGTAGAATCCAAGAAGATAAATGGTTAGAACACTACTTACACAATTCAAGCGAATCCATCCCTCGAGTGTAATTCATGAGATTTGGGCAGGATATATCTGTCATGTAAGCCGTTGATTCAAAAAGAAAAATATTATTCGGGTGCAAATTTCTGTTTTCAGCTACAGTGAGTTTTACTCTAGCAGAAACTTACATATGAAACGTCCCAAGTAGTTTAAGACTCTTCATCACGTCGAAAATACAACCAAATACCCGATGCACCGTCTGAAAGTCTTGGCCTTGAGCATAACGTATTGAACGTTTACTTACGGATTTTGTGAACGTCTTCTTTTTACACCATGCTTCAAACAACTCCGTGAGGCTTGGAGCTTCTATGAAAGGTCTTAATGTGTTGAGGTACACTGCGGAAGTCTGCCAAATTTTCTCCGATGATTTGTACATACTTCAAGGTTCATGGAGATGAACGCCTCGCAAATGCGAGGCACGTATGCATGTCTAAATTTTCTGAATGCCATGAGTTCTTTGAATAACATTTCTGCGTGCGATCTATCGCGGCACTCTATCTGAATGGACTGTTTTACTGAATTGAACATGATAGAACCATTTTTAGTATAAATTTGGCATGCGTTGTACGGGACTGCAGTTTATATGATACACCTTGGATGCCACCGTTCATCCGTTCCAAAACCTTGTTACCAAGTGATGACAGCTAATTGCTACCGACATTTCACACTTACTTCATAACCACTCAACACGTCCAGCAAATGTAGAATTTGTGGCATGCCAGACGACGTCCGCAAAACGACAGAGGCGGTTGCCGTAGACAAGGTCATTGAAGGGCCCCGAAGGTCAGTGTGGAGTTCAATTGGCATAGAACTGAATTGACTCAGAATTCTCCCGATGAAATATACGGACTTGTATCTGCTTCTACTAGTGTTATCATCTTCGCATCCTAGCTCCCTTAGTAGGAATTACTGCTTAAAAAAGTTCCAGCAAAAGATTATTACGGGATTGCTGTTGGGATGCCAAGAAAATGCATGCTTTAGTCCTGACGGTGGACAGGTCAGTGGTATTGTCTGCCCCCTGGCCGAAACGAGATAGGAAATCCGCGCTAATGTTGAGATTTTCAGCATTCGCTGGAGTGAATATTCACCGAATAATCCGGCAAAGCCCCAAATCGAGGGTGTCTGTACACGTAGTGATGTTGACACTCAGCAACATGATTTCAATCTGTTTCAGATGGCAGTGAGCCGATGGGTGGATAGAAATGATCCCTCCTTCCCTGTCTTTCAGGAAGCAGAACCCTGTGGGCCGGTCCGTTATGCAAAACAGGGGACTTCGAAGCGACACGCCAATAACCACCGTCGCCTTTACTGGCGGGCGCGGCCAATTGTCTGTCGCCATTGGCGGAAAAATCGCGGAGGAAGGAAGATGCTGACCTATGCGACAGAACGGAGATGATACCAAAAGAAACCGCCGGAATATCTGGCGATTAACCAGCATAGCATCGTCGGAGTCAGGTGTTGTGCTTTGGAAGAATTATGTTAACTGCGAAATGTTGAGATGATAACAATGAGGTAAGATCCACCCGGAAAAACCGATAACAGTGGCCACCCATGGAGCAATACCCATGAACTCGGTCAGTGCACTGAGCATGCTTGTTGAAAGGAGTGGTTGAATTCAACATGAACAGATCTGCTTGCAATGTAAACAAGATTTTGTGATCCAGTAGTTCACGGAAGATAGCATCATTTATGTGGCAACTGACCAGACGTGATTTCGTGTAGCATCATTTGCTGCGGCGCTGAGCAAATAATTCAACGGCAGTTGATGGGTGGTGTGGGGTGCACCAGATATTCAGCCTTGGCCTCGGCATCGGCAACGACTTCAAGCGTCGATGACTGGACCACAATGGAATGCCGGGTGCGGCAGATTCTCATGCAGCGTTTTTTGAAAACTGAAGCGATTTTGGGAAAGCACATTCTATTTTTTGGGACTGAATGTCGGTGGTTTCAGGGAAATCGCGCCGCAATTGCAGCCTCCGTTATGGGACGGTGCGTGAGACGGACGAAAGTCCTAGCAGAAAATATTGCAACCGGGTCCCTACACCTACCGCTCACGCTCGCCAAATGTATAATGCGAATTGGCTGAAGATCGGTGCGGCAGCAAGATTATGTATTCATACCTTAAAATAAAATAGCGAGAGGTTGTGAGGCCAAAATAACCAACACAAAAATTCATGAAATATTACAAGCCAATAATCGAGGTTGGCTGTCAAAACTGACGGTTCGGTTTGATAGTTCTCTTCTGGAACTTCAGACCCAAAGTCCGTTCCGATGAAGTGGTGTCGGCTGTGCTCAATTAAAATATCCTTGACGGATGCTTCGAGCATTACAACATTAGGGATTAAATTCTGCAGGATATGATAGGAGCAGGACTCTTATTTGGAATGGAGAGGAGACAGCATTGAGGAGCGGATTTGGATATAAGGTGTTCTTTGCGCAGCGTCCTCAACCCGTGTGTCCGAATGAATATAATGATTTTATATGTGTGAACGTCTGTAGCAGCAAGGACCCTTCGTACCGAGGAATATTCGTGGAAAACCATATGATAATAATATTTGCAGCTGTCAGCTCCCCCAACGGACTGCTCCTCGCTACGAGGAAAAGAGAACACTCATCTCACCCTCACAGCCAGGGAAGGTTTCCATGCAGGTTTCCTGTGACGGACTGGCATAAACTTAATGAGCCATACACTCTCTCTAATAGTGCCCTTAACGAGTGTATCTTGCGAGGACGTCTCAATAAGCATGGGTGAATTAGAAGAAAAAGTTCAACGATTTGAAGTATTTTAAGTAAAATTGTATCCATCATCTAGTGCCATTGATCCATTCAATGACACCGTCTTCAATCTTGCCGCAACGTATCGCTTTTTAGACTTCGTAACTAAAAAAGACCACGAATCTAGAGGGAAAGCCAAGACGGCTGTTGTCTTCGACGTACCCCACCGTGTGCCATCACCATTGGTCCATTTCCCCATAGTTAGCGCAGGTAGTGTGGTCCACCGCTTTTGCCTCTGCTCCGAGTTCCGAAAAACTTTCCAAAACAACCTCCCAACCTTATTCCAGTTCCCTAACGAGCCATCAACAAAGAAGGTCATAAAAATAAAGCAACCGTTGCCAAAAGCAATCCGTGGCCGACGAAACTCTTTTTCAGTAGGAGATACCGCGATCACTGAGGCTTGCCACAATTTTCCAAGTAAACAAGAGTTCGACTCTCTCTACCGCCCCTCCTCAGAGTACGGAGACGTTAGTACACGACAACCTCGACAGTCGAAGGCTAGAGTGTGTTGCCGCGGCATTGAATAAAACGCTTCTGCGCACGATCTGTCGAAACAACATGCAAGTTTCTCACTCTCATGCCCAATGAAAACCACCCGGTCTTAATTGCAGAGCGTAGTTGTTCAACTGGTCCCTAAATTAACTCCAGTGAGCAGTCCGCAAAACGACATTGTAGCAACTGGATTGATTGAAAACCTCTTTCTCTTCTTGGCTCTCCTTTCTCGATACGTAACGCTTCCCGCACAACTTGCTCGTAATGACACCGGTTTTGGTCTCCGTTTATCTTCTGCTCGAATTGTTGCCCTTCGTTGTTATTTGGGAGTATTTTACAGATAGTTCGTGCAGTCAAGGGTGATTCTAATCGAGGCCGCTTGTTTCTTTCGCAGTCCACTTTCGTCCTATCACTCACGTTGATCGACTATAGACTTTCCGTTCGTTTACTTTGTTCAGTGGCTGTCACGCTCAGGCAAGTGTTGTTGGGCCTGACCGAGCGTGCAGAATCACTTGTGTTTGAACCACGGGATCTGTGCTTCTGTTTGCCCTCTGTCTTCGAGCATCCATTTTGACTACAGATTTCTATCTGTTTTTGACCACCTTTTGACTGGATAGAGACTGAGGCTGACAAAGTACCATAGAATTTGAGAAGCAATCTTTTTCTTTCTTGGGTTTCTCATCAATTTGGGCTACGCGTTGCTCTGATGTTTCAAAATGCTATCCAGTATGTGAGAAGTTCGTTTTGCGCGAAACGAACAGTGAATCCCGATCTACTTCACCCAGAGCAAGAGTCAGATGGTTGGTCTTTATGGACTCCTTCGACAATGGCGCTGCTCAAAGTACTTTTAAACCCTTAGCCTTACATCCCATTGGTGATCCGTCAGGTATAAGAGCCACCGACGATTATGGCACCTCTTCTACTAGTATTACCCTTTCAAAACCTTTGAATCCAGAGCTACCTCTCTGTTAGCCACAACCTAAACCGGCTGACCTGCGTGAGCTTCACTCGACTTCACGCGCCCAACCACCCCTTAAACGTGGTTATCCAAATGTGTAAGGCCACAGAAGATATACCAACAAATGCTCGGAAGACCCAATAATCGCGGCCATTTGGCACACCCCATACCACATGCTCTCCCAGACACCTATCCCTCCTGCTCTGAAGCGGCGGCCCAAAGCACTCCATGCCCGCAAGGAATGCATTCTTTTTGCCCATTCAATTAACCTCACAATCCTTCACCTCCACAACTAACCTACCAATCTAGCAAGCCAGCCCTCTAATACATCTCATTCAATACCAGCAAGTTATTTCAAGATATGCGCTGCGAGCTGAAGGACGCTCAAGCACCGCACTGCCAACCAACATCTACTTGGTGTCACCTTCAGGTTATTGGCCTAATTTTCCAATGCTCCTGCTCTCCTTGGAAAACCCAGTTGCTTGTTGAGCTTACAAATCCAGTGCCCCCCGAATCTGAAGTTATTACGGTACATTTCGCGAAAATTCCGAGCGACATGCTTGGGTGCATGATCAAGGTTTACTATAGTATAACACTATCCAGCGAGCAGCATAGCTCAAAGATGGAGTCAGAGAGGCGATGAGTTTATATTACACATGGTTATCAGCAGATTAACATAAGCACTGTTTAGCACATTACTCCGCATCTAGATGCACCAGCAGCTCGCATTGCGGCGCAACATTAGGTTCGAGGACAGCGGCGGGTGTCATGATATGGCTGAATTGTTCAAAATTTAACAAATTTATTTTTATTTAATCCGCAGCAAATAAGGTCATTTAACCATGGGTGGCGGATGAACAGTTTGCAAACTTGGCTGAACGACTGAAGGAAAGGTCGGGGATGGACAATAAGCGCGCAACATCAAAAAGGGGATGGAATCCAAATATCAGTACGGTGGCTTCTGCAACCAAGGGAGTATACAAAATAAGTTTCGATGCGCGGAATGGAGCAGAATAATGACGTTCCAAAGGGCAAATCGTCGCTTCAAAGCGTTGCGAGAGAAAGCGCTAATAACTGCTAGGAGGAAAATGAGGAGTTATAATCAATGTGGTAAATAAAATATCCAACGGCAATGTGAAATGAGGTTGGATATCCTTGGTTCCTATAATCGGGGACCAGATTGTTGGTAGTCACAATGAAAATACTACCCAAAAGGGGAATCGAAACAAGCTTCCGGAGGTATGACGGTGGCGGGATGGCAGGGTTTATACTTGAGTGATTCTGTAAATGTTCACCGTTAACGTGGTGGGCATGATATCAGCAGCTAGGTCAAGATATTCGGTAAAAATTTGTCTGTTCGTGGCACATTACCGTTGGAGATCAAATTACTCGGCCTCTAGTTCAGAACGGACTCGCAGTGGAGACCGTAAATTGTTGTTGGCGAATGATGCTGGTTAACATTATCGATTTAATTCCGCACGGTCTGAAAGGTAGGTCTTTTTGACCGACCCGACTGGTGCTCGCCGTGGACATTCTGAAACAGTGGAGGGAACGGCAGTCTGGAAAGTGTTCCAGCTAAGGGTTTAACAGTGAGTGGCAAAGAAAATGTAAGTATGTAAACAAAAGGGCCGGGAGGTATGGGAGCGAGTCGAAAAGCGGGGAGACACATCCATGGTATCTGAACGTTTGCGAGTTGGACAGCGTTGGTCATAGCGATTTGCCGAGGGTAGATCCCCTCTTGAAATGGTTCGGAACATTCCATTTACCCAGCGGTCAGAGAGGATTAATTCTAGGTATTGTCTATATTACACTAGTATATTAGGTTGCCATTTGCCCTTAGGTGAAGTGCTGTGGAAAGCAGAGGCTAAGTAGAAAATAATAGGATGAGATAGAGGTTGGGCCTTGGATAAATTAGTAAATGCGATCGGGTCAGAATGTAATGTACCCATTTGGGCTCTGGAGAGTAAGAAGGCTAGTGGGCTGAGAGAAATCCGGTTATGTTCAAGGAGGCAATTGAAAAGAGAGCAAAAATAAGTCCGTCGCTTGGAGAATATCCACTGGAAGGAAAGCAAAGTTAGTGATTCGTAGTCAGTGACTCGAATCCGTACGGCGAAGGTTGGGTAAGAGGCTGTCCCTGGTATAATTCATGGATAAAAAATGGATTGTGGACTAGGTCGAAGGATTTGCCGTCAGCTAGTTTTAGAATAACTGATAATGATAGAACACTGGCAACCTTCTTTTAGTTGCGTGATGCTATGTGTGCACCTGTGAAAGAGAAAAATTTAACAGAGCGAGTGTTAAGGAGTTTGAACATGATAAAACGACAGCTGTTTTTGGACCTTCTGAGCCTAAGTGCCTGGCGTGTATATGGGAGACAAGAAAGCGGGTGGAAACTTAGATGGGCAGGACCATGAATGCATGTAGAGTGCTCAGTACGCCAATACCCGACTAAGTCTACAGCGTGCGAGTCAGTGGCATGTCAGGCGACGAGGGGCGTTGTGGGGTTTCCGCTTTTCGCGGGATCGGGTATGGGCTGATGGGAGACAAACCCAATGCTGAAGGGGGCCATTTCCTCCACAGCTCGGTAATAATTTTCTTGTATTTATTTGTTCCTAACGGAGGGGTGGTTGAGCCCATGCAGAAACTTTCCGTAGTTCCTCCGGCCGATCTCAATTTTACGCGTATTGGCAATTCTTCCCAACTGCAGGGGGTGGCATGTTTTCCCCACTTTCGCAAGCCATGGCCTTGTTGGTGTTGCAACAGGGGTTTCACCGTACAAGAATTTGGAAACCAAAGCTTGGGATAAGCAATCACACGGAGGAGAACAACTTGTTTTGAGGCGCAGGCCGTAGGTATGAACGAAGCCACTACAAAGATTGATTGCGTTTCGGGACCCACGCAGCGTCATTTAGGCAGGTAAGGCGAAGGGAACATAGCTTATATGGAAAGGACGGTTCGTTGTTGTATGGCCGAAAGACTGGGAGGTGTAAAGGTGAACGCGACAGGGTAAGTGCCATGAAACGGAACGCAATAAAAGGGAGAAAGCGGTTACTAAATTCATGGAATCTCGTGGAACAGGAAAAATGCACCGCTTCTATGAAAAGTGTAACTGGCTGGGCACGGTCGGACGGAAATAAACGGAACAGGGCGCAGACTTACATGGGGCGGTAGTCTCCGATCTATGTCCAAGGTCAGGTTATTACCGTATTAGCTGATGCCAGATGCAGAATTCATCATGCAGATTGTGGGGTAGAAGAAAGAGTCAGCATGGTTATTTAGAAATCGCCGACCAACTCAAATTACACTCGTCCGAGATATGGATGTTGATTAGTTTAAGGACCTGGGTGACGCTTAGGTAAGTGTATTTTGAAGCCTTAAAACTGAATTGGTTCTGTATGCACCGGATGCTAATGGAAAGTTTGTTCCGAAGTTTGGCATAACAACAAGAACTGCGACCGTAAAGAGGATTTGGCGATTGCTGTATGGATGGTTAGAGAATTCTGACCGACAGGGTAAGGGTGGCAGTTGAGAATATAGGTACGTTAGTGCGGAAGGACAGCATATTAAATAGATTATGCAAAAAGCAAGGTCAATTTTCAGTCGCCGTAGCCAAAATGGCTTACGTTTTGGGGCCAAACAGCGTCCATTGTCATGTAGAGCTGTCGACCAACCTATCACCTGCTCAGTGAAGCATCTCTGAATGACTACGATGAAATTTCTATCTGTCTTTGACATTCTGGAGTATATTAAAGCGACGCAGTCAAGAATTGGTCGAAAGCGTGTTTTGTGGATGCTGCGGATTCTGTAAGATGGTCTTAGTGTGCAAAAAATCAAACTTGAATTTCGTCCAGCTGACGGAATAACTACGTGCTCTGGAAAGATGAGTGAAGAGGAGTATTTGGGAACAAGGTCACGAATTGTTAGTCTGCATGCAATAGAGAATCCACGCAGCACAGTTGAATCTTTAGGTAGTGCACATCTATGAGTGAGCATTTCGCCCTTGTTGGCAGGGAAGCTCATCATCCAGGAGGTACGCCAGTCGTCCAATTTGGACAAATCGGCACAAATTTACCTAGCTGCAGTGGTAACTTCATTGGGCTCGACGGGGTAAACTATCTTTGTCACCAGCAAACATAATGAATAAATTGCATCATGAAGATGCATAAGGAGTGCCATTTATGGCGCCACCAGAAACAGGTCTGGGATTAGAGGTCATGCCGTCATTGGAGACCACCTGGGATCTTTGGATTAGGTAAGACGAGAGCCGGGATAAAATAGGATCGGTGATGCCAAAGGAGCTTACGTGTTGAGATAGATGACCGCAAAAGCCATACCCAGGTTCGATAGGCACTTTAGAAAGTTCAGGAATTAAAATCGACAGCTGAAGCAGGAACGGGATTGGAAAAATCCGTGCCGTTTAAGACTAAGTACGTTGGAGGCTGATGGGTAGTCCAGGATGGATTTTTTTACCACCTTTTCCATAGCCCTTGGGATAATTGGCATGTGGTAAATGGGACAGATCTTGCACAGGCCCCTTCTTATGGCTGAGGGTTATTGCAGAGTGATTCCAGTTGACCGGAACTGTGCCACGAATAATCGACAGTTTGAAGAGGTTGAGCAGTAGAAGGGTGGGTCAGGGCCACAAATAAGAACAGCTGTTGGAGGGATGCCATCAGGGCATTGGTGAGACCCTGGTTTAAAATTGGGTAAATGACTTACAATATTCTCAGCGTCAAAGGATACAGTAGATAAGGTAGCGCTATTCCGGTTCTGTAGTTGAGGTGGGTCGTTGAATGTAGCTGATGCCATGGAGGGGACGAAATATTAATTGAACGCCTCAGCTGCGTTTAGGGTTTGTCACAGACTCATCATTAGACGGAGCTGGAAATTTCACCGAGGGCTTGCAATCGTGGGGTCTTCATTTATAGAGTTTTGAAAATATTTTGGGGTGACTTTCATGCCTCAGCGACCTAGCTCCCTCTTTCTAAAGAACAGATTCACTTAGGCAAGAAATGGTGTCAGACAGACGGTGCAAAAGAAAAAACTTGGGAAAGCCATGTCAATGAATAGCGCCGTTGCAACTTAACAAATTTGGCTTTCAGGGAGGCGAGTTTTGAAGTCTACTTTCTGTTTTTTCGTTTTTGAATGGTCACCTTTAAGATGCAGCTGGCCCTGATGAGATACCGCTCATCCGCAGCCCTCCGTGCATCAGTCGTTAGAAAAAAGGTCACCCAGTCAAGTTAGCGTATTAGGGAGGAAACGTTCTGCCAGTTAAGATGGGGTGGGCACGTTGCGTCAATAGGATGACTGGGGAGGGGAGCATGGACATAGATTCCATCGTGAACTACCCTGGAGGCATACTCTCATCATAAACCAAGGCGTGATGATCAGCATGTGTAAAGATGGGGGCAATGTATCATTAATTTCGGTGGGTGACGCTACGATCTCCACCAAACCTCATGATGCAGGTGGGAGACGAACGATGTCAGGCTTGGTGGAGCAGTAACCGTGGACCAGGCCACGTCAGGGAGATAGAAGACTCCGTCACTGATTAACGATGTTTATAAGTGGTGGGCAGGGTGGCCAATGCCTCCGCGAAGGAGGGTTTAACCTCAGTATGAGATGGAGGGCGATAAATACAGGCAATATGGATAACACGGGAAAACATATTGATAGTTAGCCGTACCGATTCTCGAATCAGTTCAACTGAAGGATGCAGTAGAAAGGAGATTGATGGGCTCTGCCTTACACAGGCATGGCAACCGCCTCAGGACCAGTCTCTTCTAGTGAATCTAAAAGATTGGCATTCCGCAAGAGGGGTCGAACTATTGAGTGTGCCCTCGATAAGCCAGGACTCAGTGATAAAGATTATATCCAGTTCGTAGGGCTCAACAAAGCCTTATAGGTGACTGAAGTTATTCAGGATAGAACGATATTTGGTTAGGGCAAAATGGATGGCTACGTTGCCGCCGAGGCGGGATAAGTGATGGAATTACAAAGACGTATAGGAAACGATGCTTAAAGGCTCTACCATAGTGAGAATAAGTGGGCAAGCAGATGGTATCAAGTCTATTTTAGTGGACGTTAAATGAGATACAGCAGAAGGTAGAGGCGAGAATAACGACGGCGTGCAACATTCTTCATTAAAGTAGTATGGAGACTATCCGAAGTATCGGGAGGACACGTGTGGAGGGAGGCAGAAGGGGAGTGGTTTTGGGTAGGTATAATGAGGCGAAATTAAGACAAACTTACTTGCATCAAACCACGTCTGCACCTCATTTCTTCCTTCGACTACATAATGTCCTTCCTGTATGAATTCTTCTACAGCAGTGATGAATTCCACTAACAGTGGATATCCGGAGTCACTATGGTGTCTTCTTGCTTGAAACGGATGCTGAATGGGTTAACGTTTACAGTTAAACAACATTCTGATTGGTTAACATAGGAAGGATTCTCTGGATTCGCAATGAATTTATTTAACGTGTTCAAGGAGGTTAACTTTCGTTGGCCTACTTGAATAAAGCCCCGCGGCTGGTCTAGGATTTGCAATACTAACTTGTGTGTAGGTTGGATGCCACCTTTGTCTGCTTGCCATACAGTTGCATTCATCGTGTTTGTAGGCGGTTCGGCTAATCTTCGTCGTCAGTCAAATTTACAGTGATTTTCTTAGTTCTGAGGCAACTCTCAAGATTTCCAGAATGTAAACCTGGTCATCGTGGGACCTTAATTTCAAGTTAACGTGTATTTACTTTTTTCTAAATTTAACCCCATCAAGAACTTCGAGAAAAACAGAATCATCCCGGTTTCAAGAGGGGGTGCCGTATTCTCACTTGATATCCTATCTGGTTTTTCCTTAAATTCCACGCGGGCTCTTATCTTGCCACTGTTGCTATTGAACATCATGATCATGCACGAATGTTGTGCCTCAGAAGTGTTGGAGGATATTACTATTGGTGCTATTGTTTTGCCGGCAGGGGGGATTGTCGGTGAGAAGGATGATGCTAACGAAGGCCCAGTAGACGTTACCAGCCTACTTGTCAGCTGCACTGATAATATCATCAGCAACACTGCACGCGATTGCACGGTCAAGAACGTTTTATTTCTGATCGGAGTTTCCACATTTTGAGTCTCGAAGCATTGGAGTACTTCGCGGGTGAAAGGACAAGGCGGCTGGTCCCGGGTATTGTTTTACAGATCCGCCAGGAAAGATTCTATGGACAAACTCCTGATGTGACCAGGACTTTTATGTGGGCTTACTTCACCAGCGATTACCCCTGCGGTTAATGCCAGCGGCGGAAGAGTATCGCGAGCGTTAATCAAAAGAACATTCCGGGTGCTGATGTTTGGCGCATTATTAGTGTGACCTACATTGACCAGAAATTCATGTAGCTCAACTAAGGGCCCATAATGGGTTTAATAATGATAGGGTAATCAAAGATTCTTTCGACATGGATCATATGTCATACGCCATTTCTACCGGACCTACTTGCTCACTGGCGTTTACCGTAGCACTCATTTGGGCAAGGCTGTGCGTTTCGACGTTTCTCCAAGTTGTTATTGAGGCGAAAATTTCCAAATGACTAAGGTTGTTCATTGTTCAACACGAATCAGTAGGCGAAAGAGACAGGCTACTTTCATCCTCCAGTCCACAAACAGGACGGTCCGACGGGCATGGTAAAAATCATGGAGTGAGCAAATGTAACTGGTCTGAATTTTCGACGAAGAGAGTTGGGCAATGACAAAGGAGGTCATAGCTTTGGTCCCGGAGGAAGATGCGTGTCTAGTAATTAAATTAAGATCGAACTTTACCTTATCGTTGCATGGGCCTGATTTTCAAAGCTGGTGACTTAATATAATGTCCAAGCCGTAGGAAAGACTTGGCGTAAGCTAAGCGCGCTGGCAACATGAAAGCAGTTCTTTGATGCACAGTTTCAATGAGACGTGAGCTAGGCGTTCAGAGAGCACGACGTTTGAACTCTGGTAAGGATGCGCGATAAGGGTCCAGAAGTAGTGAGAAGCAGGCGGGTCACGTTACCCACTATCTGGAGGACTACTCTGGGTTCATAAGTAGAGAGCAGTTTGATCTGGATGGATGGTAATTAAGTTAACACTAAATAACATGAGGCCATTACAGAGATGGATTTCGCAGAGTAGCGGGGCGGCTGAACTCAAGGCCTTGAAAGCTTGCGGGATTGCTTTTCCATTCGGCCGGTGGAAGGCCAATGAATGACGCTGTGGGTTCAGCCAATGTTTATGTTTCGGGCTGCGTGTTTGAGGAGCTATCGAAAATTTGGGGAGGGTGAGTGGTTAATGGTTGCTAACCTACAAAGTATTTTTTACTCCAGCAATTCAAAATAATTACTGAAGAGATCGGTTTCAGCACTTGATTATCCATTGAACTGGCATCATTCGCTGCTATAAGGATGAGCTATCTCGTCCCTCAGGATGAAGCCTTGGTAGGTTAATCCTAACGACTGATACAATGTGAAAATTTTGTTAGTGAACGTCTAGTGCTCTTAGTTGACAAAACGAATATTCCGCCTATCTCTATTTTCCGAGACGAATGAATTTGAATTGAATAGACAGGTAGACTTAAGGTGACCAGCACCGGTGGGGACTGTCTGTATTCAGGTAGGCTGCAGTTTCTGGCGCGTCCTTCGTGTCATCGGTTGCCTTGTTATTTGACAGTGGTTCCGATGATGTATGAGGGTTTGCTGCTTTTAGGTAGACGCAGAATAATGGCGCCAGTCTTGGTGCACGTAACGTCGTTTTCAAGGGCGTTTTTATCCAGTATTGTGATCCTGGTACAACAGTGTTATTTGCAGAGTTTTCCAACAGCTAATGACGTCTTTGTCCCTCAGACCAGAGAAAAATCTGACATTTACTGAAAAATCGCAGATTTGCAATTTTCGCGCTGCCTACTCCAGCTGCAATGCAAATGAGTCATGTAACGCTCGGCTAATGTGCAAAATTTCACTTTTTCCGGAAAAAAGCAGTCCGAAACATTAAAGGCAGCTGAGGTTTTTGCAAGTTATGCATTTACAGACGTTGGCCTTAACTGAATACTGTTGGCAATATGTTCAAGCTAAGTCTGAAGCACCTTTTCATTCTACAGGCTTACAAATGTGAAAAAGACATAATGACTGGGTTATATACTTTCTAAGCAATCATCCGCATTTTGTGGGTCAGCGAACTTTATGGCATATCAGAGGCCGTTGTTCGGGCCGTCCTGCGAGATTTACCAAAAAGGATGGTGCAGGAGGCAGCTCCACTTAGAGGTTTGGGAATGGTTCTCGCTCCATTTGCTGGATCTGTGGTTGGAGGTTGCAGTTTGGAGCGCTTGTTGCTCAGTTTGATGCGCTTTGTCGCTGCTAGGAAGGATCCATAGATTTGCTGTCTGGTATTAGATGGGAGCATCTGATTACCACCTGGGTTAAAGATGACTATCAGCAGGATCACCCAACCGATAAAGATTGTCCGCGGCGGACGGTGTATTTGAGAACGTGGCTACAGTATCTCATTTCATTGGCTGATGAGAGTCTTCAAAAATTTCCCGATTATCAGGAAAGCAACAGGCATAGGCAAGCCGCCGCCTCACCCCACTTTTCAAAGCTAGTCGCTAGATCATTAGTTTGGGCATTACGTAACGGCAAAAATATTTAAGTACGGAGCACCAAAGGTCACCCACGGACTTCTGAAATGCACTGGAATCGCGCGACAGAAGTTCATTCAGGAGAAGTTTAACAGAAAAACTTGCTTCATTTTTCTCACCGATGATTAATTCTGTCAAAACTGGAAGGGACAGGACAGGGACAGGACAACCCCCAACGGGTTAACAAGCAGCAAACGATCCAGTGACTTGGCGTCAGTTTAGAATTAGTTAATTTCGAAGCAGGATTTAGAGCAAATTTCGTACCAGGATTTTCCACAGTTAATGATAAAATTGGGTTGAGTTGAATCGTTGGATGTCGGTTGCAAGCTGTTTGTGGGCTCCCCATGGCACTCTTTACCGCAGGTTAGTCCATATAGCATGGGCTGACCTGCAATGGCGTGATTCAAGGATTTTCATCTGTTCCGGATCAAGAGTACCGACATCACCGTATGATTTATTGATCCCAGTCATATTTGCTACTGCCGAAGCTGGCGTTTGGTTTGTGCTGTTTCAACTATTTGCAGAAGAATATTACTGAAGAGTGGCCATGAGTGGGTGATCGATTTGAATACCCATCTTTGGCTGCATACACATGTTACGGTGCCTGGAAGACAGTACTTTTCTGTTCGGCTATGGTTCGGCAACTAGAGTCCTGGACCCATGCATACTACGCAATCGACGGTGTTGGCGGGTTAAATTGCCGACCAAAGAAAACCAAATTCCAAGGAAGAATCCAGCAATTACCTACGGACCGAAAATACGGAAGTTAATGCAAACCGTGTCTCAGGGTAGCTGTGATCCATTTGGTGGGTGACGGGCATGCCGGACCCAAGGCAACCGACCTATGTCACTCATTGTGGAACGCCAGTTGTAAGGTTTTCTTCCCCTTACGGTCAAATTGAAATAAGTTTACCTTCTGGTGATTATATTGAAATCATCAGAAATAGCACGCTTATTGGAAAGGGAGACGATGTAGTTTTGGCATCACTAGACTGTGCTCGGGTCGTTGTTAAAGTCAGCTGCACGTGCTATTGGTCCGGTAGAAGGTGACACACGTACATGTGGCGATATCTCCTTTTGCAAGATTTCAACTTGGGTGCATTGAAAATGCGTAGGGGCTTGTTATCTGGCGAAAGACAGATAGTGTGATTTTCACTTCATTGAAACCGAGTACTTTTGATGATCGCGCGGATTTGGGGTGCGTATTTGCCACCATTGGTCATGTAAATTCTTTTCTGTACCCTATTAATTGTTGAATCTCGTACAAGGATAATATAAATTATGGAATCCAGCGAGACGGGAGAGCCGATAAGGGGTTCTTGACGTCCACCGACAAAGGCAATGTTGTTAATTTCCATGTGGTAGTTATCCAAGTGGACAGCGAAGCTGATGGTAGGCAACGCCGATGCTCTGAATTTCAAAAAAGCTATCTGAACGCCATAAATGACCACCGGCCATCTACTGCGTGTCCACATGGAGCATTTAGCTCTAGTGCATCACATGTATGAACAAACTAGACGGTAAAACGTTTAGACACAAACAGTTTTGCACTTATTTGAAAGCAGATTTATCTCCGATGAGGATTTTTGCGCACAAATGCTAAGTAGCACAGGAGCAAACAGAAAAACATGAGGCTCATGTTTTTGGGCAGAAAAGGGACCGGAGGTAACCTCAGCAAATGTCACCAGAGGGGCAGGCAAATGGAAGTTATTTGCACTCCCGCGGAAAGTAGAGCTAGCGCGACGAAGATTGCTGGAGCCAGTTAGCACAGAAGGAGGCCCAAGACAGTTCGGCCAACTGCGTTAGCTCCACAGCAAAGCTGAAATTATGTCGTAGTGAACTTCAAATCAGCAGACAGAATTGGGTCAGTCAAAACAACAATCAGACACGAATCACCCGACCTACCTTTTGTAGATAGAGATTACGAGGAGAAAGCAAGAGAAAAAGAAAGCGTTTGGGGTATTATCATAGCTCTCATGTTCATACACAATATTTATAATGTGCCCGGGATATCGCTAAACAAAACACCATTACACAGAGCGGAAGTCACCTACTACCGTTTTTTCTGTCCACCGCTAAAACTCCAATTAGCCCATTCGTCACTTGCTCTTCCCCCTCGGTGAGTTGCATGTCAAAAATCTCTCTAACTTATGCCATGGCCTCAAATATCTCAACTTTAATGGCCTGTTTATATGAGATTATTTCTAAGCACAAGTATGCAAATATAAATACAGGTTGTTCACGATTTCCTGTGAAAATGTATGTGCGCAGACTCACCGAATCTTTCTTCCGTCCCATTTATCTTCTCGGAGCCTGCTCAGTAACTGCTATAGTCCACTAATCTGCCTATCATATAGCTCACTGCTTCTTTGGTTTTTCCCCTTGATTCCCGACTTCAATTCTGGAATTGAAACACGGAACCTTATCTCTTAATTATTCCGTGTTACTGTGCGGACCGCTTCCAGCAATCATGGCTCACTCCTTTAGTGCCAACAAGATTGTGGTGTCCAAAATACTACTCTAAGTGGCCCATAAAGTGTTCCTTTGCTGTTATATAGCAGGGACCGCCTGCCTCTCAAATTACCAAATCCGCTGTCTGAGGAACCCTGTTTTGCTGGGCTATTTCAGCCAGAGCGACTGGGCGAGGACTATTCGAACAGCTGATATGAAAGTCTCGATAGGTCGTCATGGGAAGCGCACAAAAAGTGGATTCCCATCGGCAAATTAGCGACGGTCTACTAAGGTAAACCTAACTTGAATGCTATGCATATAAATCCTGCTCAGTGCAACGCCTCTTGTCTGCCCTACAACGTCGCTCTATTTCTCAGCGTCAGAGATAACGCATTTCAATACCTACATGGAAAGAATCGCCCTCTTCGTCGGCCAACTCCCATCTTGTACGTTCATTTTCACCTCCACTGATCCTTTTTAATGTGCTCCCTTTAGCTTCGTGATAATTCGCAGGTACCGGACGTGGGCATACCCACCGATTTGGCCAGGTGGATCGGCGGTAGCAATGTCCAGGTGCAGCTGCGTTCACCGCCTAAATGTTTTTTGTACGATCAGCTCCAACCATCGCGAAAATCGTCGTCAAAAACTAATAGTTCAACTTTTCCTGCCCAATTTTATGCACCCGCACCCACTTTTTCGCTCTTTTACATTTCCCTTTACTCGGTGTTGTTGTTGTCTAAAACAAAATAAGGATCTTAACAATAAAATCTAGATCATTTTCGCTTTCAGATCAGTGTCCATCATTTTTTCAGAACCTGGTGGCTCTCTTACTATTTTAGTACTTTATTTGGCTCCACCCGAGTCTAGTTGCTCCATTGGCTGACCTTTGGATTTATTCCATTTTTAACCCTTCTTTTGTTGAACCCGGATAAAGCTGCCAGGACGACGTGCGGGTAAAATACATTGGCAAACTCGGTAGTCTAAGCACAACCTGCTCATATTTAAACGGGGTTGATTCATCATCCAGCTTTGTCAAAACGCTCCCAAAGAAGGTCCATAGCTTACTTTTTCGCTCTGCGTTTTTTTCATTTTTTAGTTGCTCCTCACCAATTCTTTTTTTCTCACCATACTTGATATCCCTTGCGGGGCCTCCTGTGTATCCGTTCATGGTGCGTTTCTGCTTGTTCTTCTTTTACTTTTACTCCAGCCCGAACTAAGAATCTTGCTTCGTGGTTCGTTCGTAGCAGTCCGCAATGCAGGCGACAGATCGGTCGACATGTCTTGATTCCAATTTTGAGCTCTTTTTTCTGCCCCTTAACGCCCCGGACCGTTTCCCTTGACCTGCCTGTATGCTGATGTTCACCGTGCTAATTCGTTCGTGCCATGCCTGTGAACACCCTTGTCAGTTGCTTAGTTGTACATCAGGAGCATGCAGATAATGAGTATCTTTAGTATCCACGAGAAGCAAACCAATACCGTTCCCATTATCGGCTGGTTCATTGTTTCACACTTAAACATATAGTATTTAATAAATTGCTGTGCCTTCTGTATACCGTTTTACCTTTCCAGCTGGTTGCTTCCGCGTTTCCCGAAGCAATCAACTTTGTCATTTCACAATTAACCCTATAATATCTCACCGTATGTATACTGGACGGACGCAGAACTGGATGGGTTAATTGGACATTGTGATCTTTTCAGCGAATGGAAGAAAATACTGAGGGATTTTTGTTTGAAACGCTTTAAGGGTCTGGTTTGCGATGGAAGATCGTCGGCGAATTGGGCGCTAACAGTAATTGCATGAGTTTTCTTAGACTCCAGGAATTCGCAACCTCTCTGAGAAAGCCTCCTCGCCATGGCTGTACCAGTCGCTTACCGATATATGACTGCGTAATAGAACCACCGTTCTTTAAGCTTGTGATTTCCCCTGGTTGACACTGCTCACGAGAATAAATAGTGGTGATTTTAACTACCGCGTTGATCTAACCATTAAAAAAGTCTGAATATCACATGAAATCAAACACCTAATATGTGTGCCGTGTCTCATCATTCTAAATGGCCAACTCCCATTCATTAGGAAAATAGAGCCTATAGCATTTTTTCTTATATTGTACTTGATGCCCATTTTATGCGGACACAAGAAAAGGCGTTTGGGAACGTATAGTGGCGTGATTGTCTGCATACACCCTCTATAGCATTTGAACGTTTGAGTGTCACAAATGTCAAAAGCAAACGTGTGATGCGCACGCTGAAAGCCTTCGCAATGATGTAATTATACAACGCTGAATGACTTTCAGCAGCAGTTTCGTCGGTCACGTTGCATGGTGCTTTTCGGCACACCTCGCACTAGCAATACAGAAGGTCGAAATCAGTAAGTGGAAGGCAAGCAGAAATCACCACAGAAAAAGGGCCGAGTGAGCGACCTGATCACACGTTTTGGTATCGTTTACCTATTCAAATCTGATACTACCCGTTTTGATTGCCAGGCAGACAAGATTTGGTCTTCTGAAAATGATGAACGATATATTCTGATGGGACATCGGCAACGCCGTCAGACCTTTCACAAAGCACCGCAGCTGCAGCTGTTATTATGCCTCGCACGAGCAGTAGCTTGCTTTGAAATTTAGACTGGCCGGCATCGTCAACCAGCCGGTCAAGTAACTAGAATTCCAGCTGATCTGCAATGTTACACTTAGATGCTTGTGCTTGTGGCTTTAGCATAAATGACAGAGTCCCAAAATCATTGAGTGTAATGTCCCATGTTCAAACGCTTCTTCTTCGATCAGGACTGCATTAGCGTGTAACGGTTCGTTCAGTTCATCAAACGGCACCAATGAAGAAAAATGGGTATCATAAGTACTCCGTAGAGCAATAAAATAAAGGGCCACCAGAAGTGAGAAGAACCACCGATGTGGTTTCCTCTTTCGGGTCTCCCGAGGCACGACACCGCAGTTTGAAGTTTTCAAAGGAATCTCCCGATTCGGCTGCACAGGCAAGCAGTTTTAAATGCTCACTTCTGGGCGGCTGGGTCGCACAAAACCAGTTTGCCTTAAAATTCCTAATGAGCACATTGAGAAAACACTATTTGGCGAACAAGCTCGTTTTTCAGAGACCCATTATATTACCGTATATTTGGGAAAAATCTTCCCTAGGAGGGATTGGGTTGGTGAGATAAAACTTTGGGTGGGGAAGAGAGTTGTGGTGTTGCACGTTTGACCTGAAAATACAAAAACTTAGTGTGTTAGTTGTTTTCTTGTCTATGGTTGGCACTGGGACGGAGGGTGGGCCAAGGGAGTTGAAGCGCAACTACCAATTGTTTTTGGGAGCACGGTGGAGGTTTGTGAGGACGGGTCGCAACAGCTTACGTGGTGCTCAACAGGCAACACACTGCCAAACTAGTCCGTTGGTCTCTGACCTCATGCAGGGTTTGAGAAGCTTGCATCATAATAATAGTGTGGTTAGTCTGCGCCGGGTGTGAAAGGGATGCACTATTAATCGACCTATTTTTCCAGTGCAAAACATGCAGGGTGAGGATCACGGATGCGTTTATACAAGCGCCTGGTCGTGCGGCTGATGCACATTGTTCCACAGGACAGGTAAATGAATAGATACAAAAGAAGGTTGCAGAATCAGGAACTTTGTCTTTCAACCGCATTGGCACTATAGGGCGGGATTTGAACAAGATTCGAAGCTTGGCTGCATAAAATGTCTTATTGAAAGCGCTAGTCAGTCTTCGTCGTGCTATTTCTGCTATCGTATCATCTTTGAATGGCAGAGATATGTATACTGGCTTTCTCTCCACCGTCGCCCTCCTACGAACTCTCTTTTCTGTCTCTAATATCTACTTGGGAAGCGAATTTCAGTGAATACTTATCTTGCCGCCCGCATTTCAGCTTTAGGAGTATCTTCTGTGCACATTCGTTTCGTTCTGGTTATGAGAAATGCAGTTAGGTTCTTTTTCACGCTAAGAGGCATAAATCTGCCCATTCGACGTGGCTTTCCTGTGTACTGATGGCCGAATTGAGCCATCTTCACGATGACTTATTTCTACGTCTAGGAATGTTCTTTCATTGTTCAGCTCTATCTCTGCTGTGAATTTCACATTTGCATGAGCCACGTTGAACTTATTTAATAGTTGGTTAGTTCTCTTCTAGGAGTTGAGTACACAGAGGATGTCACCCACATGACATTCGCATAAGTAGGGCGCTTGTATTTGACAACTCGAGTGGCCCACGTTCCAGGTTTGCCATGAAAACGTCGGCTGGTAATGGACCGAGTGTGATCCTAGTGCTACGCCGTCCTTTTGGCTGTAAATGTGATTAGTGAATTCAAAGTGGGCGTTGTAGGTACAAAAGAACAACGATTTTTTGAAGGCTGTCATCGGAATGCTTGTCGTCAAGCTACTGTTCTCGATTTAGTCACAGAGGTATTCGATTGGTTCCGTAATGGAAACGTTGATAAAAAGGCGGTGACGTCTAAGGGATGCATTCTTTGTCCCTTAGTGCTTAATTCTTTCAGAGTGTCGTTAAGCTCACATATTGTTTTAAGGCTATAACTTGCTACATTCCGTTTGACGGGCTCCAGTTAACTAGCCAACCATTGTGCAACAGCGCCATATGGCGAATTGAGTGTGTCGAGAATAGTCAGCAAAGGAATTCCTTTTTTGTGCATTTTGGGTAGACCGTACATCCTTGAACTTCCACCCTTTGGACTTGAAATCGGTAAATTGAATTCTTTTAGCCATAACAACAGAAGAATAAGAATTACCAGCGGGCAATATGCCTTCCCAGATCCACGTTTTGCAGACAGAAATTACGCGGAGTCCTTAAATGAAGGAAAGAGGTTTCCATTTCCATACATAGCTCCAATGCTTATACAAAATATTTAAAATATCCCTGATGGTGGTATAAATTCCGACGAATGTCTTCCGGGGATGCATGGGTTCAAAACGGCCCCCCCGACATGGTTTCCAGTGGCTGCTTGCCTATGCGGGCTAAGATAAGGTTCCACCTTACTGCATTGCGTGGCTTGCATTTAGACAGTAAGCCGTATTTGGACTACGTGTTCCGTAATTCCATTTCAGTATGTGCTACCAGAATCTGGCACTGTTCTCGTGTGACGTCGCGCTGGAATTCAGGTCACGGACGGCGCGCACTATAGAGATGAAGGAGCAGATTCGCACTAGGAACGTGGCGGGCGGAGAAACAGCCGCGGTAAATGAGCGTTGCCAAAGTTGGTTAGAAAACCATAGGCGTTTCGCGTACTTACAGGTAAAGTTTGCCATAATGGTGGCCACGGGGATTAACCAAAATCGTTGGCAATCCAGCGGATTCCGTTCTAAAGTAGGCCGAATTATTCAGGGCACACTTCTAGGAAGCCTTTGAGAATTCCGGGGCAGTGAGACCAACACTCGAAATGGACCTGAACTTCCTTCATCAGAAGAGTTAGGCATCTGGTCCGATAATTTTCCGTTGCTATTAGGGTCTTCTGCATTTTGCACAGCACCCGGATTAGCGGACCTAGACATATCCAAATGAGGTACATCGGTTCAAAAGCTAATTAAAAATTCAGACAGATTGAACGAAAAAATCTGGGAAGGCTGAGTTATGTGACGAACAGAAAACAATGAAAGTAGTCCAGTTCTAGATTTCCTGTGTAGCAGGGAAGTGGCGAGCTGCGGGGCAGTCAACCATATCTTGGCTTTACTGACAGCCCTCGGTCAAAACTGGACAACTACATCGCACCCTGATTAATTTTGCCTTCGTGGTTGTCATCTATTTGAACAGAAGAAAACAACCTGTAAATCGCGAAATAGACACCAAAGTGGCAGTTAGAGGAACTATGCGAAAACGATATTTCCTGATGAAACAACGCCACTACCTGCTGCACCATAGTGTACAACCTATTGTCTAAAAGCATTTGTTAGATCTCACGAAACCCAACTCGGAAGTCCAACTGTACCTACGTGGGGCACTCCAGTGAATAACGCTTTTATAACATCATCCATGTCATCCGCTGGCCATCCAAATATTCCCTAACCACTTACTGTTTTGCTTAGATGCGCACGACTGAATCTAACCATCTGAATGCTCAAACCATATCCCAAAACCCTGACGAAGTTATTGGGCTATAATCGATCAATCAATCATTGTTCAGCGCTTAGGTTGACAGAATCCCTAAATTCTTTTTAAGGAAACTGATGCGTAGTGAAATATGCCGTAAGCTGAATGCAGAACGATGCTCCAAAGTCCGGTGTGCGACCACCGGGCGTAATAAGGTTATTGAAAAATAAATCAATGCGGTTTCCTCCTGCGTGAACGGTGCTTGTCTTTATGCCGGTCCTGTTTTGCAACAGTAAATTGCAATCCACGAGTAGCAAAGAACACCAAATTAGCCCAAAGTGTAGCTTAGAAGATTGAGCGATTCCAAGCAAATTGTTTTTCTAATCAGCTCCGCAAAGTGGTGCGCAAATGGTATGGCAGGCAACGTCCTGTCCAGTTGCGCATCAGTGCAAATATTCTCATGCGAAATGAGGATATCTCAATAAAAAATCGCAATTTATAAACTGAAAAGAAAATTTGCCAGGAGGAAATGATGATCAACACAAGTTCTCATGTTTAACCCGGATGAATCATAGCTAAAGGCATGAATTCAATTCGAGATGCTGGCACGCAAATGTGGGATAATTCAAGTGAATAGCTCTGGCATATTCAACAAAGAAATGCCGCATCGTACAATTAGCGGATAAGGCTGTTCAGGAAAATTTTCGCTAATATATTGGGTGCTCAGAAACGTGAGGTTTGAACCCGCCCTCATTGTTCTGGCCCGCCTCTCCCTGTCAGCAAGAAGTGAGCTCCAGCGAAGTCGCTCTACTAGGTGGACGATGCAGAAGGAGAGGAACCACAGACATTGGACGCTCTCGAGTTCCCCAAGCGGTTATCCATTGTGTAGTCCATATATTTTCCGCTCATAACCCTTTGTGATGATCGGGTAAATATCCCCCTTGTCGTGTAGCCAGATCCCAGATAGCGCTATGCAGTAGGCAGCACTGGATTCCTACGGGAACAGTCACCATTTCGTGTGATCAACTCACTTGTACAAGACGCCGGGGTTAGGACTATGTAACAAAGCTATTAGTAACTATCCCAGTACAGCACAAAACCCATGAGCGCCAGATAAATTTAAGGAAAATTCCGTGTTCGTCGCTTTTGATTATGTTGGAAGGTACCCACCTATTGGACATGGAAATTGGCGACCTCATTTTACTTGCAGCCCTCGAGAGAATATGCCTCGCCTGGTTAGGCCACAATTGTTTTCTTGAGTGTCCTGATGGGTGACTCTGATCCGGTGAGACCGGCCAGCTTATCTGGTCGGTGATGAGAACACATGGGGAAGTTGTTTTCTGTTGTTTACTTGGCAGCTTACATAGGCAGAATAACGTCTGCAAGCTTTTAGGTATAAACAAGGGTTTTCTTATTATCCGCCTTCCATTTTGGTAATTGATGTGTTTGTTTGTGCATACATAAGTTTGAAGGTGTCTACTGGCATCTATTTACCTCCTGTCTGTTATGAAATGAATAAGTATACTGATCCTGAAATAGTTGAATTCTTTAGTTTTACTAAAAGCGTTTCCATATGTCAATCAGATGACTGAGGAGAACGGGTAAAAGAGATCGTTGAAGGACGACAGACGTGATTGTTTCAAAATGTGCTATCTATGGGCAAGCTGAACCATGGAAACAACGGAGTTCTCGTTCAGATAGCCATTCGCGGTAAGTTTGCTTATTCCTATTGTTGAAACTACTACAATACCAAATGCATTCGATACACCAAAACCACCTGAAGGCAGATAGTCCGGTTCCTCGCTGACAACAACGGAACTCATGGGATGAGTATCGCCCACAAGACAATAGAAATGGTGCCTGTGTCTAGACAGAGAACTGATACATGTTAGCTAACATGATACTCTTGAATGCATTTTAGAGAAAGCAACGAAATGAAAAAGGCAATGACCCTCTGTGCTCATAACAGAATGGAATCGTTCAAACCGTCGTTATCCAACATGTTTGTGACATTAAGGATCAACATGAAGCAGGACGATAATGTGACCCATTTTTAAGCATATACACATCTCGTGTGCCTCGTGATCCCCAAGCCGTTTAACAAAGTCTGAGAACATGCAAAAAAGGAAAATTTTAAGAACCATACAGGATCACATTGGCCAACCTCACGGAACAACTTCAGTTCTGATTTTGATGGTCAAATCCTCAGGATCATTGAAGTTGTAGTTGAGTATACATGGGCTGGCGACGTGCCATTTGTCGACACTTAAATTAATGCGGCCCACTTTTCATTCCATACGAACCCTAAGGTAATTTCTTGGTTCCACAAGGTCAAACCAATTGGACGCATAATTGTAGAAGACCACTTGAGAATTCCAGAAAATTTGGAAGGTCTCAAGTACTGTGATAAACCAATGGTCTGCTGATTGATAGCTGTAACCTGCTATAAACTCGCAACGGCTTAAATTCGTCCAGAAAAATAGCCCTTCCAAATAATTTGGTTGCGTTCGATGTGTTCACCAGGAATTGCTAATGAAGGCAAGGATGATATTCCCGCTTCTTAGTGCTCAGCATGTGACGGATGGTGACATTTTCAGCGTCAACACCTCGGCTCACCCTCAATTTTGGAGATGCCGACCGAAAATTTTGAAAGTTCCTCATAGACGATAAGTACTTGGTTAAGGTCTTTTAAGACTTTTAAGTAGCGGAGAGAAGTCAGAGGATACTAGCGCCTAAGCAAATCAGCCATCGAAAAACTTTCAGATAGATCATTACAATGCATTGCGCTATCCACCACTGTTTTCGAAGGTATTTTTCATCCCATCCGTGAAGTAGAAAGCAAAAAGGCTGCTCAATGCCGCTATTTTCGTTTGAAATTGTGTCTGATATGTTTGACGGATTAACTTATCTCTGACTTTCATGATCTTTACTTACATTTTTTAACTCTGCATGTATTCTTTCATCGGAAGTTTGATATAGGGCACTGGACTGGCAAAACCTGTTATTCGTCGATGTGTAACGAGTGATCACGCCGTACGGGCGACAAGAAGTGTTGCGTGATCTCAGCTGTCTTATTTATTCAGCGGATTTCATGTTCGTTAGCTTCTCATACTTTCCATAGGAATCCTTTTTGGAAGACTGAGGTCGTTCACAAACGGGCCTATGGAACAGGGCGAGCAACTGCACTGACGAATTAGTGAACTCAGTAGCATGGCCTCAAAGTTGCGAGGGGAAGCGACTTTTGATGACGTTTAGGAGCTTGTGTCCCGATTAGGAATGCTGTCATCGTGCGCAATTATTAAGACCTTTTTACCTTCGCATCGAACAGTATGAAGATGCGAAAATAATACCTAGAAAAAACTGCATTTTCCCGATGATGGCTTCTACTCTCAGTTATTTTATATGATCAGTGATTGTGAATATAAGAAATAAAAGACGTAAGGATTTAATCGAGAGTTCAACGCATCATATATTGCGTTTTCTGTGGGTAATAAATTGTTGTTAACCAATAACTGTCGTATTAGCATTACATCATTTACAATAAACGATTGTTGGTGAATTTTGAAACATGCTTAAGCATCTCACGAATAATTATCTACTCTATTAGATGCCGATCTCAATATACATCCTATTCCCGAATACTTTCATCGGCAAAGGCATCCTTGCCGTTGGCAACAGTTTGTATGTCGTCATTCCAAATTGGTTACGCTCTTAGAAATAAATGAGTGCTGGGGTCGTTTCCTCAATTTCAGCTGTCGCCTTTCAATATTCCACGGCATATTGAGAATGTTCCCGTGTGGCTGTCGCGTGTTGCGATAGGAGTTTTCGCTGCATGTGACGCTGTTGTAATCGGATTTCAAGGGCCGCATTTTTCAGATAATGAACATCGGCTTCAGTGAGAATATAGATACATATGTCTGCGTGGATGAACAGGATGGTTGGAGTAACGTTCGCGAATACTTTGAGGCTTTCCGGTAGCCACTGGGGGAACTTTTCTGCAATTATGCAACTAACTGTCGTCAATAATTTACGAATTTATTTAGCACTAAAATTGCCGGTTGGGATTTCCATAGCCGTGGTGCACAGTAGTTGGATCGGGGATTCCGGGCAAGTACTTTGGCTGAAAGCTAATAGCTTTCATGCATGCTGGAAGAGCCTCCTAAAGGGTGAAATTGCCAAATGGCACATTTTTGCAATTATTTGGAACTGTATTGCACTGGTATATCCAAAACTGCATTAAAATCCTGCAGGAAGTTTTGGTAATTCCTTTACAACCAAAAAACGTGTTGGATCAAACAGTGGCATCCATTGTGGTAGGAAAAGATCAAAGGCTCATTTGGACCAAGGAATTCGGTCTTTAAAAAATATTGCACCAAGGTAGTGTGTTGACTGGTAAACTTCCAAGTCGACACTTGTCTGAAGTCAGCTTATCCTATGAATAGGAAAATTCCGGAGAACTCCATATGCGTCCCTTGGGGCTTCCAAAGACTCTGCCGCCGTTAGTATGCTTGGAAATCCATTTGCCTGGCGTTCTCAAGCCAACCGGACTGCAGTCCCCAACCCACCACGTGGGTGATGAAACCCATTTTACCAATTCTTCACCGCGACTTTCAAGCTGTTCTGCACATTTTTATCAACACGCAAAAAGGCCCATCACGAGCTAGGCTTAACATTCACTCAGAGCAATAAACGTCAGTTTAAAATCCATTGTTGTTAGTCACCTTTAATGGCCTTTAACAGTGCTATGCAGAACCCTTGTCTTTTCCGTCCAAAACATGCATTAAACCAGAATTCCCCGTTTTATGCTAGGTTTGAGCCCACTGTATTCAAATGGGAAGAAAAAAGTTTTTTACTTTAGAAACCAGCGTGAGGACCAAACCAGAATTACCACAGGGCAATACATTGGAAAGCACTCACTCAGGCTGGAAAAGGCAAAGCCTGCCGCTATTGGTACATGAGGCCACTGACTTAACCGACTCCTGATGGGGCTCTGTCAACATCGGCGCATGAAACATTCATAGATTTTTCGAGAGCCTTCGGAAGGGGTCCTCAAATCCCAATACTGTATCTTTAGTCATTTGGGATCTTGGGTTTTTCACCATATTTACGGCATAATCAACTCACACCCTGGGCTCTCACACGACAGGCGCTGCCAAGAACGGTCAAGACGATCTGCCTGAAAATCATCTGGAGGTCTCCCCAATCACCCTAGACTGTCTCGGATGCATGCCCTCGACCTGCATCATCTTGAGATACGGCGCATCAAGGTTGCTAGTTCTACCGACCAACCTTTCATTCCGCCCTGGCGGTTGGATTTTTAACATGAACAAAGCATTCCTAGGGGCAATTCGAAGCAGATTTTTGAGCCGTGGCGCCGTACCTCACCCATAGACAGCCTGTTCATCCGGAGTAATCTCTCTCTGGGATGTCCTGTCCAGGGAATTTACCAAAGTTCAGAGTGGAACCAAATTTAAAAATGCCCTTGACGTTCAGCAAGGCGTCTTCCTTCAATCATCGGCTGAAATTCTTTCCAATTACACAGCGCCCTTTCATTCACACGGCATCGCACTTAACCACCGGCGATTAGTCACTTCGGCCGGAACGGCTACTTCTGCAGCTTCAGCCAATATTTTAAATAATTGGAAAGCGATTTAATTACTAGGATCCGCGGGCTTGGCCATACAGTCGCGGGCTCCTCCACGACTTCAACAACGGCCTGAATCGGCGCTGTGGCCGTTCCAGTATCCTGGCATCTCTTATTATTTGTGGTTTTCAAGCCTTTTCGAATACCGAGAACCGTGAAGATTGATAAAAAAATCCTCAGTTTTTAGAACATAACCGTCGCCTTTATTCTGTGCAGGGATTTGTTTCCCGCTAGTTATGTGCCCTGCCACAGTCTTGGCTTGAGGTTTGCACTGGTTTTCACCTTTAGATCTCCAACAGCGGTAACTCGGACGAACTCTGTCCGGCCGTGGTTCCCTTTTATTAGGTGTAAGCATTTCCTCTGGTTGAGAGGCGGATACCATGCCAATGGTGAGTTGCCCGCTTCATCCTTATCGCAAAGGAAATGTTTCCCATCGATGGCCCAGTGGTTTTATCATCGTCCGTAAACTCCGAACACATATTTGTCAGCCTATTTGTAAATTCTTTTATTTTAAACCGGGAGCGGCGCATGACCTAGGACGGCTCTGTAACGAGCTCTGCTGTTTAAACTATCTCCGCCTGGCATAATGGATCTCAATTGAATTTGAAAACTCAAACTTATCACTTAATCCGTGACCCATCTAGTTATCTACAGGGGTGCCCTAAGGTATCCCAGAATTTAGCTTAATTTTCTGTGGTCCGCTGAGCCGAAAACCTTCTGCCACTCTCGATAGCAGACAGTCCACTGCCTTCCAATAGGCAAGGCACTCCTTTGAGGAAGTCGATTATATTGAAGAAGCAAGATTATCTAAATATAAGCTGGCGTTTGCATAGGGCCACTATTTATAGCGCCCCAGGTCTCTCACCGTAAGTCTCCTGGGATCCTCTTACGTGGCTGAAGCACTGGAGAGATCAGATTCAAGCGCAGGTTGCTGGTATACTTTGATATCCCCGCCCTTGTACATGGCAGTTTAGATCAATCCTAGTTGATCCACGGACCATTTTATATAGTCCAGAGATGCTTTGAATATTCTCGTGACGGATTCTTGATTATATCAACAAGCGAGCACAAGATAAATCAGTGGCTCCCAGGTGCCCGAAATTCCAGATGGGTTAGATTTCTTCTGGTGTTCTGTGCCCACGAACATAGATGGAACTGGAGGTGTATTGAAATTCTTTCGCAAACCCTCAATATAGCAGGATGGCGTCGTTTGCTGGGAATCGAATTATCTGGGTGGTTTTATTTTGTTGCATGTTTTGCCATCTTAAAATAATCTTCAAATTACGTAGTTGTGGGTGATGCCTCTGAGCCGGATAAATCGGCATTACGAAAGCAGCAGAATTCTTTATATGTCGCATCAATACTCGATTCTCCAGCCCATATAACGTCGTTCTTGAGCTAAGTGAATAGGAATCGCCGATTGCTGCCACTGGCATGCAAGTCGTTAGGGTTATAAGGCTAATATAAAAAGCCTGCGAATAAAGAATAAAACCAAGAACACCCAAGTGACGGTAAGAAAACCTGTGCCTGTTATAACTGCCCACAGACGAATAGCCAACCCTGCGAGACCTACAAAAATGAGGTGGCATTTGGGGTGGTTATTAGAGAAGAAGGATAAAAAGCCACACCTACTTGAGATCCACAGACTCTAATGTCCTGGCAAGGCTGCTGCAACGCAAAAACGAGCCGCGGGTGTGATTAACTAAGCCAATCGTGAAACGCAACGAAGTCGCTTTGGTAAGCAAGCTTTTGTTCATCTGGACGGCAATCGGTAAATTCAGATTGACCGTATAACTCCCTCATTTCACTTCGCGACAACTGAGGAAAATCCACTAAATGCCAAGCGTGAAAGATTATCGAAGAGTAAGACGGGTCCGGGCAGGATCCGTGCCCTAATCGATAGCAGTCCGGAATAAACCCAAGAATGCAACTGACGCTCATATGTCACCGGATGAGCAAGCGGTGGGTAAAGGAAAACGAGGCTACCGTATACCTGCCTCTCCCGCCCCCTCCACCGGTATGCGATGAGTAACGTTCTTAACGGTTAGGGGTATATAACCGCATCGCCGGCAGTAAACAGATGAACATTCCTTAGCACGAAGTGAGCACCCTGGGGACATTTTAAGCCACAAAACTATCAACACGTTATATTCCTGCGCAGCAAATTATGGGCGTTGCATTTCAATCGGCATATTCACTCTCCAGGAGGCCTTACAAATGAACAGCCATGACAATCCTAATAGAACACTGTGCAAAGCTTGACGCTTTGGTCGCTTAGGTACAGACTATCACAAACGGTGACAGTCTACATGAAAGTAACTACAAGACTGCTGCAGATTCAACCGGGTACGGACCGCATAGAAAAAGTAGAGAACACAAGAAAAAGGTGAAGAAAAATCAATTATTCTGTTTGCTTGCTGTCTCACCTGATGAAATTTACATCTGATTGCGGATACCGTAAGCAAATTCAGATGATTTCTCTCCATGAACTGGAAAGCTTTAAAGTAAATCACTGGCAGTTGAAACAGTTTGCATAAACATTTGTTCACGCATTGCTTTACTGACGTTGACACCCGATTCCATGAAAACATTTAATGGGTTTCATGCCCTAACTTTGGTCTAGTTGCGTATGCAATGAAACTTCCGGTGACTTAAATAGGCTACTCAGCAATGCAGTTGCGTAACATGCACAGTAACATCCACATTGGGTGAAGAACAAGAAAGCATTTTACGCGGTCACAAGCAGAAATGCACACTTTCCGTCCCTAACTACGGTCTCACGAATCCGTGAAACAATGTTCAGCACTTCTCTCAAAATCCAGGGCGACGTTTCCTGGAATGTTTTTGTTGGCTTCACGGAGTCCGTTAAGCACTATGTGAAAATTATGGAATCAACCTACCGATATTAGTTCCCACATGTCGATCGCCTGAAACACTCGTTTTCCACCGATTCCAAGTCAGCAGCACTGCAAAGCCAGCTCTTCAACGAAGGGACTTCATACTGGACTACGTAAACGGCAACAGATATCTAGTAAAATTGCGAATAAGTAATACCCAATTGCTTTTGGGGTGCACACATCATTCTCACGAACTTATGTCCCCATCTTTTGCCCAGGCGGTACCCGACACAAACGCTGGACACGGCGTTACTTGAGTGAACGCCTGACCACAAAGACCGAAAAGTCTGAGTCGGTAAAATACCCGGAAGCCGGCTTATCAGGAGAAGTGAAGCAAAGAAATCTTTCCACCACAGGTACAATTTAGCTTTTGGAAACTATTGGCAGCTGAGTGAGATATGAAATGGGGTAGTAATACAACTCTTTCTCTATTTTCAAGAGACGGGCTAAATACAAGGTCAAATCTATGCAATAAAGATTCAGAGAAGACGCGAAGAACAGAAATCAGAGGCACACGGCAGTGTAGTTGTGCGTTTCCTTAGGCTAATCGAGAAGCACGCTGGGGAGCAGGAGCAGAATCTGCAGGGATAAGCAAGACGCAAGGTTCACAATCGAAACCGAAAGGCAGAAAAGTCATTCCCAAGATTGAACACTATTTTATTGGACTAATCATGAGTTTGGGACTGCGAATCAATCCTTGTTTAAATGCATCGAAAAGGCTTATCGCGGACGGATGGCTTGATGTGGTTGGAGCCGTCGGAGGTCGGAGTGTTGTGTTGGGAACGGAAAAGTTAGGCTGAGAAGATGGGGAACGATTGGTTATATAATGATCAGATTTAAATTAGTCGAAAACAAACGGGACGTTTTGCGGGGTGGACAAAAGAGGCGTGTTTAACGTCAGTGATACGCCATTATGATGCTGAAAGTGGAAGAAGAACACATTCCTGACTATACCGGGCCACTCAGTGAATGAAATTTGTTAAGGAGACTTGTGCACTGAGAGATGCTTATTGTGCTCATGCGGCAATCGTTGAACTAGGCTGATTGGTACTCAGCTGCAGCGCCGTAAATTATCTTTCCTTAACCAATGGTGGTTAAAATCTGCTTGTCTGGAAGAGCTGTTTGCATTAGCGATTTGGTTCACCTGCGCAATGTTGTCAGTTTTCTTCACGAAAGTAAGTTGAGCAATCAGAGAACTGACTACACAATCCTGTATAGCTCGTTGGATCATGGAAGCACGCAAGCCGTCACACCACGTCAAGGAGTAGTCTCGTTGAAAACAGTCCTTCAACGCATAAGCGATTTTGAACTGCGCCTGTGCAAGGAAAAGTAGCCATTTTTCACGGAGGAAATCAAGCACCTCGGCTTTATCTTTGACGCTGACGGCCGTCTTCCAGATCCAGAGAACGAAATGGCAATTCACCAAACGTCCGCCCCAAAGGACGTCCCGTATTTCCGCGCATTTCTTGGCTTAATCAGCTATGGCAGCGCCTTAATCCCAGACCTCCATAGCAGACGCAGTCTGCACAAAAATCTTCTACAGAAGGAGCATACCCAGTGCAGTTCACACAAGTGTTAATCAGCATTCGAGGACTTGAAAAGGGTGCTGGCTTCGGATGCGTTGTTAAAGCACTACAACCCCAGCCGGCAGAAAATTGTGGCTGCTGATGCTCCAAACAACGATTGCAGCGGTCGTCTCACACGTTTCCTAACGGAGTCCAGAAGACTGCAGCACACGCACCACAAACGTTCATCAAAGCAGAAAAGAAATATGACAAGTAGGAAAGAGGCACTCGCTCTGGAATTCGCGGTGAAAAAGCTCCGTAAGTTCCTCCATGGCCGAAACATCATTCTATTAACTGACCATAAGATGCTGCTATCCACATTCGACTCAAAAAGGACATCCAAACAAACGCCTCCAGTCGCCTCCGGAGATGGCCAACCATCCTCCTCGGGTCACCATCATCTTTCAGCTTTAAACAGCAAGCCAAGCCTCACCGACTGCTGCCTTTTCTACAGAAAGAGTGAATATACAAGGGGAACAGGGAGTGGACCTACACAGGTTGGAAAAGATGAGACGCTGCTGCAGCCATTACATGGAACACAGTCTAACTGTACAAACGCACTCTTCCAATCATTCTGATTCGATAGAATATGACAATACGGTCGCCGCCGTTCACGGTTCCCGGCCATATCCTTCAGTGTCTCCAGACAGCTAGTTGGCGGGGCTTTCGGACCCCAACAAAGAAGAAGTGAGACACCTACTCTACCCAAGTTCGCTGTACATTTTCTCATACCACCTTCCAAGGCATCTGTTGACCTCGACACGGCTTCTTCCATTTCTTGTGAGGAACTCAAAATAGGGCACGATATTGTAAACGAGTGTTCGCCCTACGTCACGCACAACCCAACACGCTCTTGTGTATTCAGGTTATGCGAGTAACACCACAAATTCCTTCACCGCCCATATTGTTATCTGACTAGTCCAATCCTTCCTAAAGAAAGTTATTCCATATATATACTGATGTAATGGCATGAGCACAAGTAACTGAAAACGAGCTTGTCCGCCAACTTGTTTTCTCAACGCAGTCTACTAAGTTTCATGCGCTGAAACATGGTATTCTGAGAGCCGGCATCTAGTATTAGATTCCTCACCTCCACATTACTCACCCGGTCACTCCATCCAATCCTAGCGATACCACGCAGACATCGGTGGTCGAGAACCTCTAGCCGACGAACATTACCAACACGCAAACTACATGTCTCGCAACCGTACAACAGAACTGAGCGCACTGCAGCACGGTACACACGAACTTTCAACTTCAGTGAAATATCAGGCCGACGCCACAAGTGCTCCAGTCCAGCGTAAGCTGCTTGACCCTTGGATATACGCGTGTCTACCTCCACTCTCGAGCTATCATCGTTCGATACGCAGCTATTAAGGCAGGTTAAACGGTCCACAATCGTTAGTAGCTCTCTGATAAGCACTGTTGTACAGTCCTTTAACAGCACTTTGCACTTCGAAGGTCCAAAGCACATGCCAAATCGAACAACCGACCTCGAGAGTCTATCTACTGCCCGTTGTGCATGGTCTGCCGATTCGAACAGACACAACATCATCTGCGTAATCTAAGTCACATAGCTTCCCTCCATATCCCAGTTCGACTCCTACATCCCGGAAACCTCCCAAAGCATCTCTCATCACCTCGTCCATGACGAAGTTGAACAGGAATGGAGAGATGGGGCACACTTGTCGAGCACCACTAGTCATTTCGACTGAACTTGATAGTTCACCGTATACCATCACGCGACCATAGGTACGCGAGTACAATGCTCGCAACAGGTTTACGAACTTCGTTGGCATACCAATCCGGTGGAGAGCACTGAATAGTGCTGGTCGATTGACTGAGGCGAAAGCACCATCCAAGTCGAGAAAGATTACGATCGTAGGACGGTGGTGTGTGTGGTGCGTTTCGAGTAACTGTCAAAGAGTGAATATTTGGTCGATGCCACCTCGACCTGGACGAAATCCGGCTTGCTGTTCGCGGATGTTGCTCTGACGAATCAGTGTCAGTCGACGCAGCATTATCGAAGTTAACACCTTAGTAACTATCGGAATTAAACTAATCCCACGATGAATGCTACGGTCTCTCCGTGTGCCCTTCTTGAAGACGGGTACAATCAGTGACTCGCCCCACGATAATGGAATACGCTCCTTGTTCCAAATTCCATGAAGCAAGGAGGTAAGGGATTTCATCAAAGCTTCCATTTCCTCGGCTACCCTAACCCACCAGTTTTCACGGTCATTCTTAAGGCTTATCGCCAATGGACGCTGCAAATGTCGACGCATCTGATTCACTTCCTCATCATTTTGGCCCCAACAAGGAGGGCAGGGTGCACCAATCGCGGCAAAATCCGGAGCTGACTTCTTCATACCTTTGTGCCATGTTATAGCCTGACCGCCGCATCGCTCCTTTAAGCCTTGAGCGCACACACAAAACAAGCACAAAAAGGTAGAAGATAGGTACGCATTCGCAATACATGTCCCAGCCGCCGAAGGCGACACAGAGTAGTTATGGCAGTCAGAGGATGACTGTCTGCAACGAAAACAACACGACGCACCTAGTCCTTACTCATCAAACACAGGCAAAGTTCCGGAGAAATTGGTGGTCAAGCACAGAAAGTCGCCGAGCACCCTCAGAGCAATAGGCCAAGTCTCGCAACCGTAAAAAAAGAGCACTACGAACTGTGGCATTGTGCACCATTTCCTTGAGGAACAGCCAGATATCATGGCGGCGCCACAGTTGGCGCGGGGTCCCAAAAGCAGCTGTGTCCTTCCCAATTCATGATCTGATCTCCCCAACACCGCCAGATATGATTTCGCCCCCGAGGTATTTAAAGCTACTGATTATCTCTAACCGATCATCTCAAAGGGTGGGTGCAGGTACAGGCGCTCCTGCCAATCTTGAAGAAGTACCCTGCATTTTGAAGGTGCATAGTACATACCGTATCTGGATACCTCAATTGCCAAGCCGTCTAATGCTCGTTGAGTTGCTTGTGCATTGTCGCTCAGCAAGGCGATGTTATGGGTATACAGAAAGTAAAAACTGTTCCCTGGGAGGAGTTCAATTCCAGCTTCTAAAAGAGCAGATAAGCCGTTCTGTAAAACATCCTGTATGACGAATTTTAAAAGAAATTGGAGTTTGGGGCATCTCTGCCGTAGTCCATTGGATACGGCGAAGGGTGGCGAAAGCTGGTCACAAGTCCTAACCGGACCTGACGTATGACAGTACCACACCTTGAGGACCGACTCACACTTACTTCTCAGGTATTTCATTTCTGAACAAACAGTGTCATAGTGCAGACCTACAAACAGAATCAAAGGCTGCGCGAATGTCCAGGAACATGATGATCGTTGGCATTTGGAAAGTAAAGTGGTGTTCTACCATTTGGCGGACGGTGAAGATTTGATCGAACTATCCACGACCAGCGCCACATCTAGGCCGCATGTTGTACAACCTGCGAAGAATGACGGTCGAAATCAGTTTTGAAGCCATTGGGATTAGGCTAATACTCCCGTGATTACCGCAAGCGCTTTTCTAGAATGGGGACCACGATCGACTCCGCAAGAGGAGGGTACTTCTCAGAAGTGCAGACTCTCGAGATCAAAACAAAATCCTCTGACTAGTTTCATTCCTCCGTCTTTAAACAGTTTGGGGAAGGTCCGGCGGCTTTTGACGTCGTAAGGCTCGGATTTCCCTGAGTGTATTGAATCTTCCTCGGTGACTCACATTGGATACGGACAATTCTTTCGCCTAACGAGATTCATTCGGCGAGTGCCATTTATAGCCCTCGCTGTCTTAATCTGGAATAGACGACGGGTGTCGTTCCGCACCTGGGAGTTCCTAAGCGATTGCTTTTTTACCCATCTCCTCTTCTGCTGGGGATTTCAACGCCCCTGAAGTAAACTGGAGCAGAGATAATACTGAAGGCCCTTTCGGACTAGCACCATTCAAGCTGGAGGTAGTGCACCACGTCTGGAGCCCGACCAAGTACTGTTTCAAACAAACCCGTCACTCCTATATTTGGTGGTCACGTAATAATCACGTGGACATGGTCACTATCCTCCCTCCACTAGGAAGAAGTGACCACGCAGTACTTTTGACCATACCACTCAGTGGCCGGCTAGCAACCCGCGAGGTCAACGAAGCAGTACCTTTCATAAGGCGAACTTTGAAAATATCCGCATCCTTCGTGCTCCACGGAGATAGTAGCCACGACCCAACCTCAAATAGGCTCAGTATTTATGTCCCACTTCGAGAGAATCTCCCCGCTTAGCTAGTATCTAGATTAGGGCTTCCAAACACACGCGTGATATCAAACTTGTCTCCACTAGCCAGCATGGTTCCTTCCAGGCAGATCATGTATCATAGACATGCTCTGCGTCATGGACAGTTTGGCCCGAGCGCATGACGATGGGCTGGTTTCGTACGCCCTTTTCATCGATTTCGCAAAAGCTTTCGATAGGGTTCCTCACATTCCTCTCCACAAGTTGGAATCGTGTGAAATGTGTGGTCAGATGCTTGCGTTTTCCCGGCTGTTTCTTCGTGAGGCGGATCTTTACTGTTAGAGAATGTCCCTGCCTCTGAACCATATCTTGTTTTTGCTGGAGTCCCTCAGGATTCTGTTTTAGGCCCTCCCTTATTCCTAATATGCATCAATGACCCCTAGAAATGTCCCAGTGAGCACAACAGTGTACGCTGATAATGTCAATCTGGAGCACTGAGGCAGCAGAAATACATTCTGTCATGGACTTGCCAAGCGATGGTCTTTCGATTAGAATCTGCGTAACAATGACGACAAATGTGTGTACATGTTATCCGTTCATTTGTTCAGATCGAGTGCAGACAATTTTTCAGCGCAAGGCTTCAGACTTCTGGCTAACGAAATTTGTCTCCTTTCCACTTCATCATCAGGTAGCCCGCAAGTCCGAATACTACGTGCTCAACATGATATGACTCAGTTTCCATACTAACTCGAAGGAATACCTTCCCATGTTTTATGGGACTTGTCAGATCCCTGGTTGAGTGAGGCAGCCAAATTGCACTCACTGGGATGAGGGCACGAGAATCGCCAAAACGTACGTAAAGAGAAGACACGAAACTGGTCCATAGTGTCTCAGAAAGTTCATACAGCGAATAACGAGTCTGGACCTCTCTCTCTAGAAGCACGGCGAATAAAGGGCGACTTGTTTTTGATATTCAAGCTGTTCTCATCTGGGCGAGCGGTCCATTTCTTTATACCTTAGGGGTCATTCCAAAAAGTCATTTGAGCTCCGACTTGAAAATACTACTCACAGAAACTTCGCTCACAGGATGGTGTCCCTATGCAGCGGTCTGCCTGAAGAGGTATTCGATGTTCCGAGCAGAAACATCTTCAAGTTAGGGTGAAGTATGCTCCTAGGACTAAGTTTGGCCCCACCTCTGGTTACAAATAGCTGCCAAGCCCCCTCCTGACGCGTTTGGCATATACTCTTAAGCCACATACCGAACAAACATCAAAACAGAAAAAGTACACTTGCTGTTTTTTTTTCTGTTACGACCCCTGTGTTGTGCTTGCACATCGCTTAAGTGTTGCTTCCTCCCAGCTTATCGGTTTACCGATGTGCTGCCATGTTCTTTCCGTATGATTGACTTCGAGTGCTTTTTATGGAACACGTCCGATCAGCACATAATCAATGAGTGTACTGCAGTGCGCTTCATGCAGGAGGTCGTCCCCTGTTGTCTGGTTTTCACTGTTTTGGCGCAACGACCTTTTCGGAAGAGAAGACACCTCAGACCCTGTCGTTCTAAAAACGAAGAACGGTTGGCGGCCATGTGCTCAGACCATGAAATGTTTCTCCCTGACACGAACTTCAGATGTTAGGGTGCACTAAGCTGCCCATGTTCTTTGGTGGGCGTTCAGAACGCAAGCTGCAGCGCCGGTTAGACTGCGACAAGTTATCTGATCCAGTTGACCTACCAATCTTCCGAAGTGCACTGGCTTCGAAGCTAGGGTTGCCCGCACCTCAAAACATCAATGACAACTGGTCGTTTATCAAGAATGCCTTAAGTTCTGCTGGCTTGGTGAGTTGTCGCCTGACCCGTCGCATTGTGGCACCCTGGATTTCTGCTGCGTCTCTGGACTTTCTTGTCGCACTTTATTCCATCCCGACTGATGGCGAGTATAATGAAATACGGCTTGTGACGAGAAATGAACTCGTTACAGACTTGCGTAAGGATCGCGAGGTCTGGTTATCTAAACGAGCTTTGCAGACGGAACGTGCTGCCGTCACGTGAAATTCCCGCAAACTGTTTCACATCATCCGATCTAACGGTAGGAAAGCGTTAGATGTGAGCGAAACGACGTGAAGCTGACGGTTCGCCTATACACAACCTGCTGCGACGTCTTGTACGCTGGGGAGAGTACTTCTAGGCACAAGTTAGCTGGCCATTAGCATCAGCCCCTCCCGTAGCTGTTTTGGCAAGCGTCCGGTGACCTGTAAACAGCTTTATCAAACGAACCGGAGATCCCCAAGGAAATCCGAGCCTTACGACGTCAAAAGCCGCCGGACCTTCCCCAAACTGTTTAAAGACGGAGGAATGAAACTAGTCAGAGGATTTTGTTTTGATCTCGAGAGTCTGCACTTCTGAGAAGTACCCTCCTCTTGCGGAGTCGATCGTGGTCCCCATTCTAGAAAAGCGCTTGCGGTAATCACGGGAGTATTAGCCTAATCCCAATGGCTTCAAAACTGATTTCGACCGTCATTCTTCGCAGGTTGTACAACATGCGGCCTAGATGTGGCGCTGGTCGTGGATAGTTCGATCAAATCTTCACCGTCCGCCAAATGGTAGAACACCACTTTACTTTCCAAATGCCAACGATCATCATGTTCCTGGACATTCGCGCAGCCTTTGATTCTGTTTGTAGGTCTGCACTATGACACTGTTTGTTCAGAAATGAAATACCTGAGAAGTAAGTGTGAGTCGGTCCTCAAGGTGTGGTACTGTCATACGTCAGGTCCGGTTAGGACTTGTGACCAGCTTTCGCCACCCTTCGCCGTATCCAATGGACTACGGCAGAGATGCCCCAAACTCCAATTTCTTTTAAAATTCGTCATACAGGATGTTTTACAGAACGGCTTATCTGCTCTTTTAGAAGCTGGAATTGAACTCCTCCCAGGGAACAGTTTTTACTTTCTGTATACCCATAACATCGCCTTGCTGAGCGACAATGCACAAGCAACTCAACGAGCATTAGACGGCTTGGCAATTGAGGTATCCAGATACGGTATGTACTATGCACCTTCAAAATGCAGGGTACTTCTTCAAGATTGGCAGGAGCGCCTGTACCTGCACCCACCCTTTGAGATGATCGGTTAGAGATAATCAGTAGCTTTAAATACCTCGGGGGCGAAATCATATCTGGCGGTGTTGGGGAGATCAGATCATGAATTGGGAAGGACACAGCTGCTTTTGGGACCCCGCGCCAACTGTGGCGCCGCCATGATATCTGGCTGTTCCTCAAGGAAATGGTGCACAATGCCACAGTTCGTAGTGCTCTTTTTTTACGGTTGCGAGACTTGGCCTATTGCTCTGAGGGTGCTCGGCGACTTTCTGTGCTTGACCACCAATTTCTCCGGAACTTTGCCTGTGTTTGATGAGTAAGGACTAGGTGCGTCGTGTTGTTTTCGTTGCAGACAGTCATCCTCTGACTGCCATAACTACTCTGTGTCGCCTTCGGCGGCTGGGACATGTATTGCGAATGCGTACCTATCTTCTACCTTTTTGTGCTTGTTTTGTGTGTGCGCTCAAGGCTTAAAGGAGCGATGCGGCGGTCAGGCTATAACATGGCACAAAGGTATGAAGAAGTCAGCTCCGGATTTTGCCGCGATTGGTGCACCCTGCCCTCCTTGTTGGGGCCAAAATGATGAGGAAGTGAATCAGATGCGTCGACATTTGCAGCGTCCATTGGCGATAAGCCTTAAGAATGACCGTGAAAACTGGTGGGTTAGGGTAGCCGAGGAAATGGAAGCTTTGATGAAATCCCTTACCTCCTTGCTTCATGGAATTTGGAACAAGGAGCGTATTCCATTATCGTGGGGCGAGTCACTGATTGTACCCGTCTTCAAGAAGGGCACACGGAGAGACCGTAGCATTCATCGTGGGATTAGTTTAATTCCGATAGTTACTAAGGTGTTAACTTCGATAATGCTGCGTCGACTGACACTGATTCGTCAGAGCAACATCCGCGAACAGCAAGCCGGATTTCGTCCAGGTCGAGGTGGCATCGACCAAATATTCACTCTTTGACAGTTACTCGAAACGCACCACACACACCACCGTCCTACGATCGTAATCTTTCTCGACTTGGATGGTGCTTTCGCCTCAGTCAATCGACCAGCACTATTCAGTGCTCTCCACCGGATTGGTATGCCAACGAAGTTCGTAAACCTGTTGCGAGCATTGTACTCGCGTACCTATGGTCGCGTGATGGTATACGGTGAACTATCAAGTTCAGTCGAAATGACTAGTGGTGCTCGACAAGTGTGCCCCATCTCTCCATTCCTGTTCAACTTCGTCATGGACGAGGTGATGAGAGATGCTTTGGGAGGTTTCCGGGATGTAGGAGTCGAACTGGGATATGGAGGGAAGCTATGTGACTTAGATTACGCAGATGATGTTGTGTCTGTTCGAATCGGCAGACCATGCACAACGGGCAGTAGATAGACTCTCGAGGTCGGTTGTTCGATTTGGCATGTGCTTTGGACCTTCGAAGTGCAAAGTGCTGTTAAAGGACTGTACAACAGTGCTTATCAGAGAGCTACTAACGATTGTGGACCGTTTAACCTGCCTTAATAGCTGCGTATCGAACGATGATAGCTCGAGAGTGGAGGTAGACACGCGTATATCCAAGGGTCAAGCAGCTTACGCTGGACTGGAGCACTTGTGGCGTCGGCCTGATATTTCACTGAAGTTGAAAGGTCGTGTGTACCGTGCTGCAGTGCGCTCAGTTCTGTTGTACGGTTGCGAGACATGTAGTTTGCGTGTTGGTAATGTTCGTCGGCTAGAGGTTCTCGACCACCGATGTCTGCGTGGTATCGCTAGGATTGGATGGAGTGACCGGGTGAGTAATGTGGAGGTGAGGAATCTAATACTAGATGCCGGCTCTCAGAATACCATGTTTCAGCGCATGAAACTTAGTAGACTGCGTTGAGAAAACAAGTTGGCGGACAAGCTCGTTTTCAGTTACTTGTGCTCATGCCATTACATCAGTATATATATGGAATAACTTTCTTTAGGAAGGATTGGACTAGTCAGATAACAATATGGGCGGTGAAGGAATTTGTGGTGTTACTCGCATAACCTGAATACACAAGAGCGTGTTGGGTTGTGCGTGACGTAGGGCGAACACTCGTTTACAATATCGTGCCCTATTTTGAGTTCCTCACAAGAAATGGAAGAAGCCGTGTCGAGGTCAACAGATGCCTTGGAAGGTGGTATGAGAAAATGTACAGCGAACTTGGGTAGAGTAGGTGTCTCACTTCTTCTTTGTTGGGGTCCGAAAGCCCCGCCAACTAGCTGTCTGGAGACACTGAAGGATATGGCCGGGAACCGTGAACGGCGGCGACCGTATTGTCATATTCTATCGAATCAGAATGATTGGAAGAGTGCGTTTGTACAGTTAGACTGTGTTCCATGTAATGGCTGCAGCAGCGTCTCATCTTTTCCAACCTGTGTAGGTCCACTCCCTGTTCCCCTTGTATATTCACTCTTTCTGTAGAAAAGGCAGCAGTCGGTGAGGCTTGGCTTGCTGTTTAAAGCTGAAAGATGATGGTGACCCGAGGAGGATGGTTGGCCATCTCCGGAGGCGACTGGAGGCGTTTGTTTGGATGTCCTTTTTGAGTCGAATGTGGATAGCAGCATCTTATGGTCAGTTAATAGAATGATGTTTCGGCCATGGAGGAACTTACGGAGCTTTTTCACCGCGAATTCCAGAGCGAGTGCCTCTTTCCTACTTGTCATATTTCTTTTCTGCTTTGATGAACGTTTGTGGTGCGTGTGCTGCAGTCTTCTGGACTCCGTTAGGAAACGTGTGAGACGACCGCTGCAATCGTTGTTTGGAGCATCAGCAGCCACAATTTTCTGCCGGCTGGGGTTGTAGTGCTTTAACAACGCATCCGAAGCCAGCACCCTTTTCAAGTCCTCGAATGCTGATTAACACTTGTGTGAACTGCACTGGGTATGCTCCTTCTGTAGAAGATTTTTGTGCAGACTGCGTCTGCTATGGAGGTCTGGGATTAAGGCGCTGCCATAGCTGATTAAGCCAAGAAATGCGCGGAAATACGGGACGTCCTTTGGGGCGGACGTTTGGTGAATTGCCATTTCGTTCTCTGGATCTGGAAGACGGCCGTCAGCGTCAAAGATAAAGCCGAGGTGCTTGATTTCCTCCGTGAAAAATGGCTACTTTTCCTTGCACAGGCGCAGTTCAAAATCGCTTATGCGTTGAAGGACTGTTTTCAACGAGACTACTCCTTGACGTGGTGTGACGGCTTGCGTGCTTCCATGATCCAACGAGCTATACAGGATGGTTTATCTCATGCCGAGGATCTAATCATGCCTGGAAGGTCAATGGGTAGAGGCCTGACGAAGTAGTCTCCTGGACCTCTAAATCGGGGTTGATCTGAGTTGGTAGCTCAGTCGGAAAAACGAGTGAAAGTACAACTGATCCAAGTAGATGGGCTTCCATTCAGGTATGCCCCGCTGCATTGCGGTCAGGTTCTTGTCAGAGCTAACGGCTTTGGTTGAGAACCCTAATCGTTCTTCTGCTTAGCGGCTGGACTCCCTAGCAGTACCCGTCCATCAATCCCCATGAGCTACACGCCCACAAATAATTCCGTACTGCATCGGTCGTCGCGCAGGATAATTAGGACCACGCAGTCCATTGCATCGAGTGCAGGTGTGGTGGGTAGTGACAAGTATGCTACTTCTCAGAGTTCTCTCTTTTATTTAATCAGTCTCTTCTATCTCCAACCGAATCTCTTTGTCTCTTCTGCCTACCCATAATGTTCCCACTCATCACACACTTGATACTTGCAACGATTCGTTGTCAAGTAGTGTAGTAGGTGGTTTTCAGTCTGTTAGCTCACATTCTCCCAAGCCCCGTCAGCCTTCACTGTGCAGGCTGGCCAACAGGCGTGTGTGGCTCTGACAGTAGACTCATTCTCGATTGATGTCTGCTGTGTGAGTGAAACACGAATTCAGGATTCGAGTAGGGTAATTCAAATAACTGCGCCAAACGTCTCGTCAAGATATTTCCTTCGCACTTCGGGAGACGAAGCAACTCAAGCTGTGGGTCAACGCGGTTTAGGAATAGTCTTGAGCGAGAAGGCTGAAGCATCTCTTTCAAACTGGATCCCGGTTAACAGTCGTTTGTGTGCCACGAGACTGCAGGGATCAGTCGGCATCCGGAAGGACAGTAGTGTTAAGCTCAGTTTAATTGTTAGCTAAGCATGCGCTCCAACACACGCTGCACTGACATAAAAAGACAAGTTCTATTAAGAATTCGTCATTCCTGTTCCGAAGAGCAAGAGGTCTGACATTGTAGTGGTAGCAGGTGGTATTAATGCGCAATCGTCATCATCATCAGTCAGCAGCATCAACATCAATAATCATCCCAATCAAACATCATCATCAACCATCATAATCAATCATCATCGTTAGTCATCATCATCATCGCCATCCTCCTCCTCCTCATCATCCTCATGATCATCCTCATTATCACCATTCCCAACATCCTCATCCTCATCCTCATCCTCCTCCTCCTCCCCATCATCATCATCATCATCAACATCATCATCATCATCATCACCGCCATCAGCATCATCCTCAGCGTCATCATCATCATCATCATCATCATCATCATCATCATCCTCAGCGTCATCATCATCATCATCATCATCATCATCATCATCATCATCATCATCTTCATCTTCATCGTCATCATTCTCATCATCATCATCCTCATCATCATCCGCATCATCATTATCCTCATCCTCCTCCTCCTCCCCCCATCATCATCTCCATCATCATTCGCATCTCCGTCATGATCCTCGTCATCCGCATGGTTCTCATCGTTATCATTCTCATCATCGTCATCCGCATCGTCATCATGCTTATCATCAATCTCTTCGTCGCCATCATCATCAGCATTCTCATCATCATCGTCATCATCTTCGTCGTCATCATCATCATCCTCATCATAATCCTCATCATCATCATCCTCGGCATCATTTTCCTTATCATTACAGTTCCCATCATTCTCATCATCGTCATCCTCCTCGTCGTCGTCATCATCATCATATACTCGTATTTTTTCATCATCCTCATCCCCATCATCCTCATCATCCTTATCATCATCATCCTCATCATCATTATCTTCATCCTCATCATCCTCATCATCATCATCGTCATCATCATCATCATCATCATCATCATCATCATCATCATCATCATCATCCTCATCGTCATCATTGTCTCCTACGTTATACTCAACAACCCCTTCCTCCTCCTCCTCATCCCCTTCATCATCCTCATCTTCATCATGATCCTCGTCATCCTCAACGTCCTCATCGTTTTCATTCTCATCATCATCATCCGCATCCTCATCATGCTTATCATCATCATGTTCGTCGCCATTATCATCATTCTCTTCATCATCCTCATTATCACCATCCTCATCATCGTCATCCTCAGCATCATCATCCTTATCATTACAATTCTCATCACCCTCATCGTCGTCATCCTCCTCGTCGTCGTCATCATCATCATATATTCTCATTTTCTTCATCCTCCTCCTCCTCCTCCTCCTCATCATCATCATCATCATCATCCTCATCCTCTCCATGCACATCGGTATCATGGCCGTCATTGTCATCATTATCATTATCATTATCCTCCTCCTCCGCCTCATCATGATTCTCATCATTATCATTATTCTCATCATCATCATCATCATCGTCGTCGTCATCATTCTCATTATCATCATCATCCTCATCATCATCATCCGCATCATCATTATCCTCCTCCTCCTCCTCCTCCTCCTCATCATCATCATCATCATCATCCACATCATCTGCATGCTTATCGTCGTCAGTGTCATCATCCTCATCTGCATCATCCTCATCATCCTCATCATTATAATTATCTCAGACGTTATCCTCATCAACCTCCTCCTCCTCCTCCTCATCTCATTCATCATCCTCATCTCCGTCATGATTCTCGTCATCCGCATCGTTCTCATCGTTATCATTCTCATCATCGTCATCCGCATCCTCATCATGCTTATCATCAACGTCTTCGTCGCCATCATCATCAGCAATCTCATCGTCATTGCCATCAACGTCGTTATCGTCATCATCGTCGTCATCGTCATCATCCTCATCGTCACCATCCTCATCATCATCATCCTCAGCATCATTATCCTTATCATTACAATTCCCATCACCCTCATCATCGTCATCCTCCTCGTCGTCGTCATCATCATCATCATCATATACTCTTATTTTTTCATCATCATCCTCATCCCCATCATCCTCGTCATCAACATCTCCATCATCCTCATCATCATTATCTTCATCCTCATCATCCTCATCATTCTCGTCAGCATCATGCTCGTCGGCACCATCCTCATCGTAATCATCGTAATCATCCTCATCATCCTCATCCTCATCTTTCTCATCATCATTGTCCTCATCCTCATCATCCTCATCATCGTCGTCGTCATCCTCATCATCATCATCCTCATCATCCTGAGTGTCCTCATCCGCATCATCATCATCATCATCCTCATCGTCATCATTATCTCCGACGTTATGGTCAACAACCCCTTCTTCCTCGTCCTCATACCCATCATCATCCTCAACGTCCTCATCGTTTTCATTTTCATCATCATCATCCGCATCGTTACTGTTCTCACACCCTTCTCGTCGTTATCCTCCTCGTCGTCATCATCATCATCGTATATTCTCATTTTCTTCATCAACATCGTCATCGTCATCACCATAATCATCGTCGTCATCCTTTTCCTCATCATCAGACTCATCATCCTCATTATCATCGTCATCGTCCTCATCATGATGATCATGATCATCATCCTCATGAGTATCATCCTCATCAATAACATCCTCCTCATCATCCTCCTCATACTCATCATCCACCTCCGCACCATCATCATCACTATCATCATCCTTCTCCTCGTCCTCATCATCATCGTCATCAGCCTCATCATCGTCATCACCATGATCGTCGTCATCATCCTCATCAACCTCATCCTTATCGTCCTCATCGTCATCATCGTCATCATCTGCCTCCTAATCCTCCTCATCATCCTCATCGCCATCATCCGGATCATCACCATCCTCATCCTCATCAACGAGACTCTGTCACAACGAGACTACACCTTGATGTGGTGTGACGGCCTGCGTGCCTCCATGATCAAAAGAGGTATACAGGATAGCTTATATCAAGCCGAAGATCCAATCATGCCTGGGTGGTCACTGGGTGGAGGCTTGACGAAGTAGTCTCCTGGTCCTCCAGGTTGGGGGTCGTAAAAAAGAGTGGAAGACTAATTGATTCAAGTAGATGGGCGCCCAATCAGCTGTACCCCGCTGCCTTGCGGTCAGGTTCTTGTCAGAACCAAAGGCTTTGGTTGAGAACCCTAATCGTTCTTCTGCTTAGCGGCTGGACTCCCTGGAAGTACTCGTCCATCAATCCCCATGAGTTACACGCCTACAAATAATTCCGTACTGCATCGGTCGTCGCGCAGGATAATCAGGACCGCGCTGCCCATCGCATCGAGCGCAGGCGGGGTGGGTAGTGATAAGTATGCTACTGCTCAGAGTTCCCACCACACCTGCGCTCGATGCGATGGG